>PVJH01006467.1:56937-101494 GCA_004026705.1 Nesogale talazaci
GGGGGGGGGGGGGGGGGGGGGGGGGGGGGCTGTAGAATCCTGCTCTTGTTTTCAAGTCCGGTAGGAGGAACAAGGCATAATAAGACCATCCCCACAGTTGACCCTTCTCTGGCTGAAAAGGCAACCTAAACTCTAGGTCACAGTCCCAAGACTCTGAAACCCTAAGTGAATCATGGCATGGTGCAGCAGGTGGGAATGGAAGGCAGCAACTTTGGTCTGTGGAGCGACCAGAGTGGTGAGAGGCTGGGGCCCTGGGCAGCAGCACCATGGGGCTCATGAAGACACAGTCCAGAACAAGTGGCTCAGGTCTGGGATAGGCTGGAGAATATTAGGAAGCAGCTGAAAGTGCTGGACCCAGTAAGCGCAGCCCCAGGACAGGGTCACAGGAAAAGAATGTAATCAGTGCTCCAGGGGGAGTTTGTTCTAGAGACAATTGAGTACTGTGAGCCCTAGTGCTGACTGACCTTGGCCTAGTACATACTGCCCAACTTGTGGGTCTGTGCTGCCTGATGATTTCCAGAGCAGAATTCTCCTTGGCTAGCATGGAACATCACTCTTCCACCTGGGAAGTGGAGGCCCAAACCTTGTGGGGGTAGCAGCAGTCGTTGGTTGTCAGTAATCAGAAGCCCTTGGTGAAAATGCCTCGGTCCCCTTAGGTAGTCTTTGTGATGGTTCTCCCAGGGCAGGGGCGCTCAATACATCCAGTGCCATCTACTAGT
The DNA here is from genome assembly GCA_004026705.1 of Nesogale talazaci. Lineage (NCBI taxonomy): Eukaryota > Metazoa > Chordata > Mammalia > Afrosoricida > Tenrecidae > Nesogale > Nesogale talazaci. The sequence continues at coordinate 57,657 of PVJH01006467.1, forward strand.
GCAGTGGTCGGCAAACTGCGGCTCGTTCAGTGTGAACGTGCGCCTCTGAAGTAACATTGAAAACATTTGAAGGTGATTATTCCAGATCAGAGTGATGTCATTTGTTTGGGAAAAAACATGTGTAAGGCTCTTAAGTGATTTTAAAGTTGTTAGGAGGGACAGAATTGGCTCTTCGGTCTCAAGAGTTTGCCAACCCTGTACTAGTAGATCACAAATGTTGTATGGGTAGATTACATGGCATTAAAAACATAGACGGGTTAGGGTGAGAGTTGGTGTCATACTGAGGTTTAGGGTGGGATTGGTTTTAGGGTTATTGTTAGGGTTAGTCTTAAGAGTTAGGTCGATTGAGATCGATGTATTGAGCAGCCCTGTCCCAGGGTGGAGGGAGGATACTCATCACTCAGGTTTCTGCCATGTGTTGAGAATTTGCTCTGCACACAAGGAAATGATAGCAGGAGAGGCAGAACCACTGCAGCTGCTCTGACGCCTGTTCTTCCTATGCCACCTCCTGCTTGAACTCCTTGAAACACCCCAGTAGCCTTTCAGTATGTTCTCATCCTTTGTAGCCTTGAACCAGAGGACTCAAAACTAGTTAACCCAACTAGGAGGTTGCTGCCACAACGACAGGTGGCTGAGACCACAGTGTATTTATAGGGGTAAGCAAGAGGGACTCTCATCACAGACATCAAAGAAACCTAAAGCTCACTCTCTACCATGCAAGACTGACTGTCTTACGAATCAAGTTCTGTAAAAATTCACAGGTCCAGCCGGTAGGTTTTGGAAGTGGAAAACTCTGCTACCATTCACTCAATAAATGAGAACTCAGTATCAACTGAAGACCAGGTCCATGAAAGTGTAGGCAGAGATGCGCTACAACCTGACCCCCAATCATTGCCAGTTTTCTCAAAAGGTAGACAAAGGAAGCGTTCAGGTCACCAAGAGGGAACTAAACCAAATCAACCACATAGTCGTTGAGTTGATTCCAAGTTATAGCAACCCAATATATAAGTTATACACAAACTAAGTAGTCAGGGAAGGAAAAGTATGAAAAGCAGTATGATATTTTATCTTTTGACGTATCCTTCATGGGGGAAAAATCACATTTGTTATAGTCTTTAATCCTTGATTGCATGTTGTTTACTTGTCAACACATGTGGAGAATTCTACCCTATTATTTTTGTTTGTGTAGATTCATTCCTAGGCTAACGTGACCATATGTCACACTTTTTTTAACAATTTAACAACATCCCACAGCATTTTTAAATTAAAATAAAGATATTACAATACTATTTTTGTGTTCTATGAAAATTTTTGTTGCTCCATGTAGACCAAAATTTTAATCAAGACCCCCCCCTTTTCATCCCCCCGGTCAATGGTGCCCCACTTAAAGTCTAGTCATTTTATCCTAGGCAGAAATTCACCATCTCTGACCCACAAAGCACCTATGGGACAGGCGCTGACCTAAGGAGACAACTGTGCTGCAGTTGCTGTGCCTGGATGTCAGAGACAGCTCTGACTACAAAGGAGGCAAATGAGTATGTGACAATTCCAAATGCGAGGGTCAGACAAAAAGTATTGCTATAAAATAATTACCTTTATTAAACAAAAAATATCAAAATGTGAAACTTTTGTTTCTAGACATATTCTCCATTTAGGTCTGTACACTTCTGAAAATAGAGTTTCCATATCTTTAACCCTTCCCAAATAATTCTGCGTTCTTTGAAATTAAACAGCTTCAAAATGAGTTTGACTATCCTCATGGGACTCCAATCATATTCCTTTTAAATGTTGAGTGGGGAAAGAAAAGAAATCTGATGAGGTAACAATGGGGCTGTGGAGTGGATAAGGTAAGGCTTCACAACAAGTACCTTATGGAAGAGCCCTTGCTACCCTCGAAGAATGATTAGGTGTTTTGTTGTGATAGAAAAATATTCCAGTGAATCTTTTGTGTACTTTATTAAATGATCCTAAAATTATTATGAAGGGAGAAGTGTACCTTCTCTTTCCTCTTTCTGCCCTAAACACGGATGTGATGGGAGTAGCCGATTAGTAATTTTAAAGTCAATCATGAAAGAATGGCCAAAAAATATATTTAACTCTGGACTTCTACTTTTAAAAAAGTTTTATTGGGAATTAGGTGAAGGATTTCAGACCATTCATACACATTTTATTTCATGTCATTCATTGTCAACCCGTTGATATCTCATCATTTACCCTGTTTCCTCTCTGTTTCCTGTTTTCATTCCTCCTCCTTTCCTAAACTTTCCTCCCTTCTGAATTTTGTCCTTGGGGAAATGCTGCCCTTTTGATCTCAAATGGTTGATTGCTCTAAGAAGTGCTTAGTTCCTTCATATTATTTCTTAGGTAAAAGATGAGCCATGGGTGAACTCACTTCCATTGCTGAAGGGTAACTAAGGGCCATAGTCACAGGGTTTTCACTAATCTCTATCAGACCAGTAAACCTGGCCTTTTTTATGCTCTTGAATTTTGTTCCATACCCCCCTCCCTGCACACGTGTACACACACACACACACACTTCATTATTTTATAATACCCTTTCAGAGTAGGGTTACTTGGCTTATTAGTTGAACTGTATTCCCATGTTGTCTTTTTTTTTCACTCTGCTCTAAATGAGGAGAGAGAGAATTGCACCTTAGATGACTGCTCACAAGCTTTTAAGGTCCCAGTTGCTACTCACCAAAGTAGGATGTCAAATATTATCTTTGTGAACAATGTTGTGCCAATTGACCCTGATGTGTCCTGAGAGTGTGGTTCTGAATCACCAGGACCAGCAAACTTCAAAGTGTTTGGTTATGGCTAAGAAATATTCATAACATTGTTCCCATATGCTCTACTACAGTCATGGACATATTTACAGCATAAAATTCACTCACTGCCATTAAGTCTGTTCTAGTTTACAACTGCCCCTCCTGTGGTTTTCCAAGGCTGTAAATCTTTGCAGGAGCAGAAAACCTCATTTTTAACCCCTGTAGAGCAGCTAGTAGGGTCACCTGATGACCTTGCAGCTACTTGCCCAGCATTTTACCCACTGTGCAGCTAAAGCACCTACTTTCAGAATACTTAAGGCCCTATGCAGGCATAGCCTCTGTCAATCCTCAAAAGAAGCCTGAGTATAGTCTTACTCTCTTTTCCTATACCTGTTCAGTTTGGAGATTACTGTTATTTTTATTGTATATATAATCTTTACCTCTTTTGTCTTTAACTTTTTCTTTTACATTTCCTATTTAATGGATTCTTGCTACAGTTGTGAGTGGGACAAAAGCTTCTCATCGAATTAATGCATTCTAGATACAAAATTAGATACAAAAGCAAGCCCATGCTGTTGTTGATAGGTGCCATCAAATTGGTTCTGAAACATAGTAAACAAAACCTTGCAGAGCCCTGCTTTGTAAAAATGGTATGGCTGAAGCAGTGTCCCTGACCTCCTCCAACAAGGGAGAAAAGAGGCTCATTATTAGCATCCATACCCAAACACTGGTTCCTCTGAGGTGGAGGTCAGACATGTCCATCCTCCAAATATTTTACCAATTCTGTGTTGTTGCCTTTAACTAAAGTACTCCTTCTTGTGTTTGCCTTTCAGGCATCACTTTTTTTTTTTTTTGCTGACCTCCCTCTTATTGTACCTTGCCTTCCTGTTCACCTATGTTAGTATGTGTCCACCTTCTAGTTAGTGATTTACTTCCCCTCCCCTGCCCTCCCCTCCCCCTACTGGCAGCCAACAAAGAATGCTGCTGCTTGTGTGAAAACCTTTTGTTGACTTTTTGAAACAGTGATCTCATGCAAGCTTAATTTTTTTTGTGATTAATTTATTTCACTCAGCACATCGGATTATTTGTCTTTTTAATTGTTGAGCTGTTGAAATTTTCTATAAATTAGATTAATCTTTTGGTAGGTTGTTGGCAAAAATTTACCCCCAGTTTGTGGATTCATTATGTATACTTTTGAGATGAAATTTTTAGATGTGCAGAGAGTTTAATTTTTAGGAGGTCCCAGTCATCTAGCTTTTCTTCTGGTGTTTATGTATTTCTAGCTATGTTGCATAATGTATTTATGCCACATAGTAGGGTGTCTAAATTTGTGCTTATTTTGGGTGGATGGGGTGTTCTCTATAGTTTTAGATTTTGCATCTAAGTTTTTGATCCATTTTTATTTTTTCTAAGCAATGTGAGATATGAGTCTTGTTTCATTTTTCTACAATATCTAGTTTTTCCAGTGTCATTTGTTAAAGAGACATTATCTTTTCTCCATTTAATCATTAAATGAGTTTCAGCCCTTTGTTAAAGAATGGGCTCTCAATTCTGTTTGAGTAGTCTGTCTGTATGCCTGTCATTGTATAAGTCCCCAGTCATTTTGACTACAATTATGAATTGAATTGTGTCCCTGCTATCCTCCCTCAAGCTCCTATATTTATGTATTTATTCATTTGAGGAATACAATTTTATTGTGCTATTTAGGCCTTATAGTTTAGGGTGTGTTTTAAGTCAATTATTTTTAAATATAGCAGGAGCAGCTTAGGCACAGCAGCAAGGAAGCACAGATGGGAAAAATAGATGAACATTGCCAAAGAACCAAGGAACAGAAGCTAAAAAGAGACAACGACCTCCCCTCTGAGCCAACATGAAGAGAAAGTCTTCCCCGAGATCTGGTGCCATAAATTCAGTCCTTTGGCTTTCTAACTGTGAGAAAATAGCAACTTTTAAAGCTGCCTATTTATATTTCCGTTATACTAACGCTAATAAAATAAGACAGAATTTGGTATTGAGAGTAAGATACTATTTTGATAGTACCTAACATGTGGAAGATGTTTGCAATTGGGAAATGAGTAAGACCTAGAGAAATTTTGTTAGTCATCAGTTGCCTTCAAAAGAAAACTGGTAGATGTACATTAAGGGTGAGTCTGTTGAGGGCTTAGAAAAAAATGGCAGCTGGGGGGAGAACTGTTGCCATGAGCAAGAATATTGCTAAAAACATAGACCTTTTTAAAATTTGTTTATTTTTAATTTATCGTTTTATTGGGTGGTGCTTACAAATCTTAAGACAATTCATCATTCAGTTGTATCAAGCACACTTGTACATATGTTGCCATCAACATTTCCAAAACATTTTCTTTCTACTTGAGCCCTTGGAATCAGCTCCTCTGAATCCTTGATCAATTATATATTGTTGTTATTATTTCATATCTTGCACTGTCCATTGTCTCCCTTCACCCACATTTCCGTTATTTAATCCTCCTATGGAGTGAGCTATATATACAACCTTGTGATGGGTTTCCCCTTTCTCTCCCTGGCCCTCACCATCTCTCTACCCTCATGATATAGCTATCCCACTACTGTTCCTGAGGGTTTTAGCTGTCCTGAATTCCATGTGTCTAAAGCTCTTATCTGTACCAACGTGTGTAATTTGGTCTAGCGGGATTTGTAAAGGTAAACTGGGGCATGGTAGTGAGGGGAGGAAGCATTCAAGAGCTAGAAGAATGATGTGTTTCATCAGTGATATACAGCACCCTAGTTGAATTGCCCCTTCCTTGCAACCCTTCTGTGAGGGGATGTTCAGTTTTCTACAGATAGTCTCCACTCCAGTCCCCCTTCGTTCACATCGATATAATTGTTTGTTTTGGATCTTTTGAAACTTAATCCCCGATCCCATCAACACCTCATGATCACACAGGCTGGTATGCTTCTTCCATGTAGGCTCATTTGCTTGTTTTAACTTTAAGACACTATATCTTTTGATAGTTGGACACCATACACTTTCTTTAACATATTTGCTTATTAGTTTTTGTCTTCAGTGATTGTGTTGAGAAGGTAAGTATCAAATAGTGCCAAGTTTTTAGAACAAAATGTTCTTGTGTTTAGGGAGGTTAAAAATCCATCTGCTATCCTAATAATTTAACATATAAATGTATGTACATTGGTCTCTATTTCTTTTGTTATAAATTAATGTATTTACATATATGCATGCCAAAATGTAGACCTTAAATGTCTTTCTGGAGAAACTTTAGATGGAAATTATTAATGTGATCAAATGCTGGAGGGAAGAGGAGGCTTTTTATATGGTGACTAATTATCTGAATTCTATTAAAATGTTTGATGGAAGATCAAATTTATAAGTGATGATTTGAAATATTTGAGGCACATTCTAAGCAATATTTTATAGGGGCACTTTCATTTCTCCTTGATGCCTAGAGTAAACTTCAAAGGAAAGATATAGACTGACAATTGAGGAGATGAGGAAGTTTGGAATCATAGTGAGCTCCATGGTCAGGGAGTTGTTTTGGATAGGTTTGGCAGGGAGGGGCCAATTGCCATGACAGTCAAAGGAGGACTGGTGGCCAACAGAGGCTGATGCTTCAAGTGGACCATTGAGTGAATGATCCTGAAGGAAGCAGTAGTTTTCAACATGCTAAAAAGTTCAAGTCAGAGTTTCTTCAGGATTTGGATTATTGCATCTGGAACCTCTTGGTTTTGACATTGACTGTTTACACATGCTAGTTCTAATGTGTCTGATGTAGTCTGTTGTTGGCATTTCTCTAACTGTTTTCTAAAGGAAATTATCATCAACTAAATTATCATCAACAATATCAATAACACGGTTGACAAGTTCCTTATCATGATGATTCTGTTCAAAAATACTCCTTCTTAGGACCCATTTTTTTTATCTAAAAATGGTACAAAAAGCCATCATCTCAATTTTTAGATGTAGTGTGTTAGTCTGGGTAGACTAGAGAAATAAGTTCATGGACATTTGTGTGTGTATAAGAAAGAGCTTTATATACAAGAGCCATTGAACATTAAGAAAACATCCCAGCCCAATCCAGATCAAGTCCATAAATCTGATACTAGCCCATATGTTTGATACCAATCTACAAATTTCTCTTCAGACTCACAAAACGCATATGATGACACTGAATGCAGGAAGATCATAGGCCAGTAGATGCAAGGTCTCGTGGATCCACTGGTGGTAGAAACATCTCAGCGCTGGCAGGGGTCTACATGTGGCTTCTCCAGTTCCCAGGGCATGGGGTCTATCAGCATTCATAGTGTCATGTATCGTACCAGTAGAACGGGAGTGAACCGAGAGACAGACTGACTGACTAACTCCCTCCTCCAAGGAGGAAATACAGGAATTCCCAGAATTCTCAGGGGGCGGCCATGCCCATACGGAGGTCTCATTGGCTATGACCCAATTGACAATTTAGACTCCACCCCTTCACTCTTAATCCTCTCAAGTCCCAAATTGACACTAGATTATATAATTATCACATGTAGTAAGAGCAGATTAAGCATAGAAGGAAGGAGACACAGATGGGGAAGATTGCCGAGGAACAGAAACTGTGAAGAGACAAACACTTTTCCTTCCAGAGTCAGTAGATCAAATAAGCCTTTGCCTAGATCTAGTGGCCTAAATTCAGACCTATCGTTTCTATTTTGTGAGAAAATTTTTGTTAACTTTACCTACTTGTGATATTTAAGTTACATTGATGCTAAGAAACAAAGAGAACTACTGTGGCTGTAGAATAGGATTTTAGATCTATTGTTGTTCTCTAGTAATGCATTCCTCAGGGATCTCTTTACAAAGAAAGTTGGTGATTAATTTTTTCATCTTTTGAAAATGATGTTTGGCTGGGCTGAGCCCCGGTGGAGTAGTGGTTGTGTGCAGGACTGTGGCCCACTGGGATGGAAGTTCAGGTCCAGCAGCGGGGCCAGGCCTCCTACTCCCACCACCAGAGGGCAGTGAGACCCACCAAAAAAAAAATAATAATAAAATAAAAATGATGTTTGGATTTGGATCAGGATTGTATTTTATCTACAGATATCTTTGGGTACTATTGAAATTTTCAAAATGTTGAATCTTTCTATCTGTGACCTTTGTATATTTTTCTATTTATTTAGGTCTCTTATTTTCTTTCCTTGTAAACAGTTTTATTGATATATAATTAATATATAACACAATTCAATAGTTTATTCATATTAAGAAGGATTGCGCATTCATCACCACACTCAATTGTGGGACATTATTTTCCTTTTTCTACCCTTTGCTATTGACTCTCCATCCTCACCCCAACCTCCCCTTCCACACTCCCAGGTAATTATTAATCTTGTTCTCAACTGCATAGACCCACCCATCCTGACTTCCCTGTACAGGAAAACATACAAAGCAAAGACAAAAAATAGAAAAACAGCACCCAAAATGAAGATCACATGAGGTTTTAACCATTCGAATCAAATATTTATTTTAACCTACTATAATCTCCTCTACAATACTCTCTCTGATACGGCTATTCCCAACTCTCGAATGTGGTCAGAGGAATATCACTGAGGCTTACTCTATGTCTAGATTCTGAAAATATTTTGGGCTTCCACTGTCATCCATAGCTTTATTAAAACCGGAATTTTACAAGTTAAGCTCTGATACCACTCCTTCCTTCAGATTTGCATATATTATTTACAATTCTTGGATCACTCAGTATTGTAGGCTTAGTTGGCATCTTAGTTACATGGCTGCTTGTTTGAAAACAAGCCTTTAAGATCAGAGCCACTCTTGTTTCTGAAAACCAAGGACAATATAGTTTCCTTACCACACTTTTTGTATTGTTTTCTTTTCCACATCATTGCCCTGGTGGGAGTAGGAAGCCCAGCCTTGCTCCTGGAGAGCTGCTGCTGGATTTGAACCATCAATCCTGTGGGTCGCAGCCCACACTTTGTTTTAGCATCCATATCTTCCATGTTCTTTTCATGAGGGCACATATTGAGCCGGGTCAATGTTGTAAGAACTAATTGTTTTTAGATTGGAGCTAGGATTGACAACAAGCTCAAAATCCACTTCTATTAGCTATGTTTTACCTTAGTTATGGTTCACCTTACAAACATCATTGTTATTTTATGTTAGAGAACATTATAAATCATTTCCCTGAAGCATAAGATCCTTATTTTTTTTACTGTCCTTGATTTGGCCCATGGTAAGATATTTAAAACACAGTTGAGAAAAGGAGATTAAATAATTATAGGCTTCCATAAATCACAGCGCATGGATTATTGACTTTTACAGATTAAATCCTTACATGACTGGGCATTGTTTACACAAACAATAAGAGTTGCTGATCAGGCATAACTTATAATATTATTAAATAATAATGGCAGACCCAAGTCTGCCAGATTAATACATATCTTAATAAAGCAAGTAAAACATTAGAGTAGTGGTATGGTAGTCTGCCTACCACACTTTTAGTAAACTATCTTCTGCTTCTTCACACACAACGTAGTTTCAGGTTTAAGTCCTCAGACCACAGGTATGTTTGAAGCAGAGCCCAGTTCACCTTCCATATCATGTCCCTCTGCTATGACTTTTGTGTACCTCAAAAACCCAGTGTCCAATGCCACAGTATTCCATAATACTTGGCCTGGGCCCCCAGGAGATATATAGAAACTCAGTCCAATGTGCCCTATTAGGAACACAGTGCCATGCATATGCCTGTTGATGCTTTTTTAAAAAATATAAGGTTCTAAGTTTATTTCATTTCTTTGTTGGCTTTATTATCATTGACTTGCAGTTGTCTTACTGCTTATTTAATCTTCATGATTTTCCTAATTTTATTTTAATGAGGCTTATCAATTTTTTCTGTGCTTACTTCAGAATTTATTATTTTCTCCCAAGTATAAATAGTCTGTTCTATCTTGAAATCATGTTAATTTCCTCTCTACTTGGAAGTTCTGTAACCAGAACACTTAATCAATTTTTGCTTTGCAATTATTTCAATTTACAAATTATTATTTCTACTTTACTGTATTAAGTTTTGTATGTTTATTTTACTTTTGACATTTCTGTATATGGGTAGACTTCTGGGTGACTTTGTGTTACTTTCAGGTTGTGATCTGCCATTGTTTGTTCTAGCTGAAGAATTCCAATTAGTATTTCTTGTTTGGTTGGTCTGGTATTTAAATTCTCCTAATTTTTCTTTACCTGAAAATGTCCTTATAATCGCTTCTGGGCCCTTTGGCTAAGAACAAGTGTAGAAAATGTCTTTATTAACCATTAAATTTGACAGACAATTTTACTGGATATGTAAATTATTGGTTGATGGTTAGTTTTCCATGAAAGTTTAATATATGTCATTCATTCTATTGCCTTATTGCCTGCATAGTTTCTGCCCACAAATCAGAAATATTGCCAAACAAATATCATTGTTTCATCTTTGCAGGTAATTTTTAGGCACTCCCAAGATGTTTTCAGGATTCTTCCCTTTTTTATTCTAGAGAGTTTGATTATGCCCTGTCTGGGATTTTCTATTCAAGATTCATTTTGCTTGGTGTTTGTTGAGCTTCTTGAATGCATATCTTTTCATTTTTCATGATATTAGAAAAGTTTTATTCCAACATAACTATGACAATGTTATCTTTTCTCTCTCTCTCTCTCTTTTATGGGTCTATTTTGGAATTATGCTGATATGCAAATTATTCTTCTAAATGGTGTTCCAAATAATTCTTGGACTTCTTTTGATTTTTTTTCTTTTTACTAATTGCTTTTCTAGCAAATTAATACTGAGAAATTTTTCTTCAATCTTGCTAATTCAATCTTATTGATTCAGTTGTCTTCCTTTGCCCATTCAATGTGTTACCTAGTTCTAAAATCTTAGTATTAATTTTCTAGATTTCTCTTTGCTATTTCTCTGTTTTCTATAATTTTCCACTTTTTGTCAGTTTGTTCTTGTAGGATTTTTTTTTATTCTTCTAGAATTTTGTCTGTATTTTCTTAATCTTTCTTTTAGTCCCTTGATGGTGTCTAAACAGAATTCTTTTAACTTCCTTATTAGGTAGTTCCAGTGCTACATATTTCTCAGGAAGGCTTTTTGACTTTCTGTTTTGAACACGTGTTTGAGCTACACTGTCTTTTTTATGCAGTTGAACTATGCTTCCTGTTGTCTCTGAGACATTGTTACATTGTATTTATATTTAGTTGGTGACTGATTAGTTTTTATTACCTAAGGGTTTTTCTCCTTCGTTTTGTTTTTATATGTTTCAGTAAAAGCAAGGCAGATGTGCTACCCTGATTGCTAACGTGGCGGATGTATCACATATATCTTGGTGGAAGTTTTAGAAGATGGTATCTATGTGTGCAGTTATATGTTCGCTGTTCATGTATAGCAGTTTGGGGGACAGGATGGGCTGGTGTAGCTACCACCTATCATAAATCAGGCAGTGCATGAGTCAGTGGTAGCCTTCACCCAGTGTATGCAGCAGCAGAGGATGTAAATGAGGACACTGTTGCTATCTCCCGCCGATAGGGACCAAAAAGATGAAGGGAAAATAAATAAGACACAAATGTAAGAGGGTCCAAAATAAATAACAACAAGAAATAAAATTATAAATAGAAAGGAAAAAAAGAAAAAATAGAGAAGAGGGAAAGGAAAAAACCCAAAAAACTAGGGATGGGGTGAAAAAGAGAATCTGACTGACAAGTATATTTTTAAGAAGTATATTACCAGGTCTTTCTTCTGAGACTCCTGTGGGTTTACTTGAGTTACCAAACTTTCATTAAGCAGCCAAGTGCTTTAACCTTGTGTTCCATATGGAGATTGCATTCGTAATACTTAGTAGCACTTACTGTATGACACATGAAAAGAAAACAAAAAGAATGGAAGGAAAAATAGATATAAGAAAAGCAAGAAAGGAGAAACTAGAAAAGAAAAAAATCAAGGGACTGGAAAGAAGAGGGAAAAAGAAAGAAAATGGAAGTAGGATGGTGATAGGGCAATACTTTTGTTGGCCAAGAAGCTGAGAGGAGAAAGAGAAATGTATGGCCTGGACTTCTTCATCGTATTTCATCAACTTTAAGACTGCTCAGTCATGTTTCATACTCACAATCATTCCTATGTTTGAACCCATTGCTGTAGCCACTGAGTAAATCCAGTTTGTTGAGAGCCTTCACCTTTTTCACTGCCCCCCCCCCCACTTTACCAAAAATAATGTCTTTCTCCATGTATATAACAGAATTAAATGTTGCCTGGTCTTGCACCATCTTCATGATCATGCAGGTATGTTTGAGTCCACTATTGCAACTATAGTGTCAATCCATCTCATTGATGGTTTCCTTATGTTTGCTTACCCTCTATTTTACCAAGCATGGTGTCTTTGTGAGTCTTGGTAAACTAGAGAAACAAATTCATAAACACACATATGTATACAAGAGAGTTTTATATAAAGGGTAATTTTTAAAGTCATTTTATTGGGGACTCATATAACTCTTATCACAATCAATACATACATCTATTGTATGCAAGCCACATTTGTATTTTTGTGGCCATGATCTTTCTTAAAACAGCCTCCTTCTAATTAAGACCTTGGTATCAGCTCCTCATATTTCCCCTGCCTCCCCATTCCCCCTCACTCATGAACCCTTAATAATTTACAAATTATCATTATTGTCATATCATACACTGTCTGATTTGTCCTTTCACCCATTTCCCTATTGTCCGTACCCCAGGGAGGAAGTTATATAAAGATCCTTACACTTGGTTCCCGCTTTCTACTCCACCTTCCCTCCACCCTCCTTGTATCACCACTTTCACCACTAGTCCTGAAGGGATGATCTGTCCTGAATTCCCCATGTTTCCGGCTCCTATCTGTACCAGTGTACATTCCCTATCCAGATATGTAAGGTAGAATTGGGATCATGATAGTGGGGTGGGGAGGGGGAGTGGAGGAAGCATTTAAGAACTAAAGGAAAGTTACATTGTTGTGACACTGTACCTTGACTGGCTTGTCTCCTCCCCACAACCCTTCTGTAAGGGGATGTCGCCTCACCTACAGATAGACTTTGGGTCCCCAATCTGATCTCCCCCTAATTTATAATGATATAATTTTTAGTTCTTTGATGCTTTATACTTGATCCTTTCAACACCTCACGCATGGTCAAACTGGCTGGTGTGCTTCTTCTATGTAGACTTTGTTACTTCTGAGCTAGATGGTCACTTGTTTACTTAAGACCCCAGATGCTATATCTTTTGATAGCCAGGCACCATCAGTTTTCTTTATTATATTTGCTTATGCATACATTTGTCATCAGCAATCATAACAGGAAAGTGGGCACACAATGTTATGATTTTAACTTCTTTGATGCCTGATAACTGATCCCTTCAACCCCTCGTAGTCACACAGACTGGTGTGCACCATGGAACTTTGGCTAGTGTTGGCTGAACTGCCTTTAGTCCTGTGAGGCACTAAGGCAGGCAGAAGGAAGTTTCTTCAGACAGGTGGAACCACAGAGGACAGATAAGAGCTCTCCCAGCCACACAGGCAGGAATTCCCCTGTAAGAAATTGGGTGGAGGGCTGAGCCCCGTGGCGTAGTGGTTGTGCGCAGGACTGCGGCCCACTGGGACGGAGGTTCAATTCCAGCAGTGGGGCTGGGCCTCCTACTCCCACCACTGGAGAGCAGTGATACCCTCCCCCCCAAAAAAAAGAAATTGGGTGGAATATCCTCAAGTGGAGGGTGGGTGGGTTTCTTCAGCCTCAGGCTACACTGCACAGGGTGGGTCTCTCCCAGCTGGGTGTATCAGGCGTAATTGCCCTAGGCTAAGGGGAGTGATCTGGAGGTACACAATGGATTGTGAGCCAAAATGGAAAAGACTAAGAAGAAAAAACACCAATGAACTGAGCCTGCTGGAGCGGTTGGAGGATAAAGAGAAGAGAGGAAACCCAAAGTAACTCTATAGCTGAACCCCAATCCCTGACCTCGGGGCTGCCAGAATTCAATTCCTGCCTCATGCTGGTGACGAGCTGTTGCTCTGTCAAGATAAAGTCCCTGTGCCAGTTCTAATTGATCCTGGCTCTGACTCCAGCGGAGACAGTGGCAGCCAGTAGCAGGACTAGGGTCAAACTCTAGCTGGCCTGCATTGTGGTAAGCCAAAAGCCCCCAACCCCTCAAAACCCCATGCATCTGTGCCTACTTTTTGTTATGATGCTCGTCCTGCAATCCAGCAGTGTTGAATTTCTCTCGTAGCTACTTTCCTGGGTTGATTTTTGCTGAGTCTCTCTGGTCTGTGTTACTCAGTCGCCATCTTCCTGGAAGTCTCCCTGAAGGGTAATTTTACATTAAGAAAACATCCCAGCCCAGTCCAGATCCAGTCTGATATTAGTCCATATGTCTGACAGCAATCTACAAAGTCCTTCAGACTCACGAAACACATGCAATGACGTCAAATGCAGCATGATCACAAGCCAGTGGGTAGAAAGTCTTTGTATGCAGTGATGCTGTAAGCATCTCAGCACTGGCAGGAGTCTCCACATGGCTTCTCTGGGTCCAGGTTTCTTGCTGCATCCGGGTAGGTCTATGTGGCTTCTCCTCAGGGATGTCTCTCAGGGAGCCAGTCTTGTCCGTTGAGTCTCTCAGGCAGCGAGTATTGTCAGTAGAAAGTCTCCAAGAAAGTGAACTGAGAGAGATAATGTCTTTGCCTCCAAGAAGGAATTACCACATTTCCCAGAATTCTCAGGAAAGCCTCTTGTTTGTTTCAAAGAGGAGCTGGTAGATTAGAACTACCTACCTTGTGGTTAGCAGCACAATATGCAAGCTACTATGCCACTGTGTATTACATCTGTTATTGTCCACATGTATAATCCTTTATGCTGTTGAGCAAAGTTGTTGGTCTTGAAAAATTCTATTATGTTAACTTCAAATCACTAGTAATTGTCAATTTTTCTTGAGTGCATGTTTGGTCAATTTCATGCCAAATAATTGGTAGATTTCTTCCATTTCTTCATCACTGGTTTTTGTGGTTGTTTCCTAAGTTTGAATAATGTCTCTATTAACTGGTTATCCTGGTAGAAATATACATATGATCCTATCACAGGCAGCATTGTACTTCAAAATAGATTTGAAATGTTGGCTTTGGTAATGAAAGTATAATTGTGAATGTGTCATTCCTGGCATAGTAAGTAATATGAGTGACTCAAAATGGCCAATACAAGTTCATTTCAGCTTACCAAGGCTAGGATATCAATCTCTATGTGTTCCATTTTATTTCTGATTACTTTCAGTTCTCTTAGGTTCATACTTCATACATTCCATGTACCAATTATTAATGGATGTTTGTGGTTGTTTCTTTTTATTTTGAGTCATGCTCCATCAGCCAATGAAGATCCAGGAAGCTTTTCTCCATCCATGTCATTAAAGAGGACTCTACTTGGAGGAGGCAGCTCTTCATCAGTGATGTTTTGAGGTCCTCTCAACCTAAGGAGCTCATCCTCTGACACCATGCCAGTTAATGTTTACTGCTTTTCATAAGGTTTTCAATGGCTATTTTTCAGGTATGAATTATTTCCTCTTTTTTATTCCTTGACTGGACCCTGTTGGTATTTGCAATACTGGTGGCATATCTTCCAGAGTCAAAATAAACAAGCTACCACTGTATAATAAGCTGATAAATAATTGGAGACCAGACCGTATATCTTTTCTAATTTTGAACCTCTCGGTATCAACTTTTTCTGTTAAAATGACTCCCCCCTCTGTCTTTACTCCCCCCTCTGTCTTTGCTACCCCCCATTAAACCAAGTTTATTGAGAACTATTATAGAGCAAGAATTATTCTAGGAGTTGAGGAAACAATTTGGTTCCTATCTTTAGAAGGATGAAATTGGGATCTTGGAGAGAGATGGTATGTAAGCAAATGATTTGAATCAATTTTCATAGACCCCTCATTAGTTTTTCACCTTACCCAAAGCACATAAATTAAATACACGAATACTAAACCACCTTAGTCCCTGGGTGGTGTAAATGGTTAAATGACTTGGCTGCTACTTGAAAAATTGGTAGTTTAAGTCCACCCAAAGGTGCCTCAGAAGAAAGATCTAGAAAGCTACTTCTGAAAAACCAGCTATCATGAACTTTATGTAGCACTGATCTACTCTTTTACAAATGGAATTTCCTTGAGTCAGAATATTCTTTATAGCAAATAGTACTGGTAACCTTACCCCCTTTTGATAAACAATCAACAACAGCAATCAAAAACCTGATAGTATTACTGCTGGTCTAAAATACCTACGTCCTAAGCAACTGACTGACTGTATAAATTATGGAGGTTTGAGGAATCCCTCCTTTGAAGCAGCATTTTATTCTGTGGAGATGCTCAAAGAATTCTCAATGCTGGTAGTTGTTAAAGTACTGTTGAGTCAGTCCTTCAGAGTCAGGACAATGGAAGGAAATATTAGCTGGTCCTGCACCATGCTCACAATCATTGCTATGTTTGAGTCCATTATTACAGCCTAGAATAACTGTCTCTTGATTCATGTGTCAGTTCTGCATGAACACAATGTTCTAGAGTTCTCATTCTTCATAAATACCCTTGGTTAGCATCCCCCAATGCCAATAGATTACCCCTGCTAGCATGATAATATTCAAATCTAATATAATAGACTGTTCCCTGCCTGTATCTTTAACCAAACTATGCTGGCCTGGTTTTTATTCTTGAAACCAACAAACTCTCTTCCTTCTCAGGTCCTTTATAGTTTCTCTGTAATTTTAAAGTCTGAAAAAAAAGCTTTTCTTCAAAAATAAGGCACTGAAATTTAGATTTCATAAAGAAAAGGTATTATATAATAATCTTAAATATCATACCATAAAATCATAGAATATAATCATCCAGTGACAAATGAGAAAAAAATACTTACTAGAATATGGCAGTAAATGGGGTTTTTGTTTGTTTTTTTAAGTAAAGGGGTTTAAAGGTTAATAGTTAAGAATAGTTAAGTATTCAATACTCAAGACTGTCTGAATCACAGTCAGATCTGTGCCATATTAGCTGTATCATTTTGGCCACTACTTAATCTCTCTGTGCCTCAGTTTCCTCAACACCTACATCTTAAAATTATGGTAAGGGTTAAACAGTTCCTGGGATACTTCATGTGTCATATAGTAAGTGCTGCTGATTATTGTGATTGTAATCTCTAGATGGGGCCTATGGTTAAAGTGCTTGGCTGGTAACTGAAAGTTTGGAAGCTCAAGTAAATCCAGAAGTGTGTCAGAAGAAAGGCTTGGTGATTTACTTTTGAAAAATCAGTCATTGAAAACTGTGAAGCACACTCTATACACATAGTCTTTCATGAGTTGGAATAAAGTTGATGACAACTGGTGGTGGATTATTATGATTAATGAAAATATCCAAAAGAATAATAGGCAGGGGATGTGAACATAAAATGACCAATAAACATAAAAGTAAAGCCGACTTAGTTTATGATATTAATTTTTCACAAATATGCAAATATGTTTTAAGTGCTAAAATATTGGGAATAGAATAGTAAACATATTACTCTTATAGACTTTGCATTGTAGTAAATTTTCTGTACATGAATGTGTACATTTGTGTATCTGATATTTAATACATTGTGTAATCATAAATATTGTGTGGAAGTAAAAATTGAATGAGGTGGTAGTTTTTATAGAGGTCAGGGAAGGACTCTGAGATAGGTAACAATAGTTAAGCAGAGATCTAAAGGAACCAAGGGAGAAAAAGCCATGAGAACATCTGGGAAAAAGAGCTTTCAAAATAGAGGAAATAGTAAGGGCATAGGCCTTGAAGCAGGAGCTTACTTAGTGTATTCAAAGAATAGCAGTGCGTCTAGTATATTCAAGGCAAGACTGACTTAAAAAGAGGTGAGGTCTGAAAGATCAAAGCCAGATTCTGTAGGGCTTTAAAGAACAGGATAAGGATTTCAGATTTTACTAGGAGTGAAATAGAAAGTTTTTTATTACTTATTGTCTTCCACTACAAATTGGATGATGTTTTGAATATTATATTGATTTTAAGATAAACTATTAATCACAATAAGCCAAAACCAAACTCATGTCCATCGAGTGGATGCTGACTCACAGCGGCCCCATAGGACAGTGTAGAAATGCACCTGTGAGTTTCTGAGACTGTTCTCTCTTTTGTTGTTGTTGTTGTTGTTGTTTTTGGTGGGGGGCGCATCACTGCTCTCCGGTGGTGGGAGTAGGAGGCCCAGCCCCACTGCTGGAATTGAACCTCCATCCCAGTGGGCCGCAGTCCCGCACACAACCACTACGCCACCAGGGTTCAGCCCGACTGTTCTCTCTTTACAGGAGAAGAAAAGCCCATCTTTTTCCCACAAAGAGGCTAGTGGTTTCAAATTGCTGACCTTATGGTTAGCGGCCCAATGCATAACCACTATATTACCAGGGCTCCTAGCATCAATTGTAATACATGCCATTAATTTATGCAATAACGAGAAGGAAAAAGAAGAGTCTGCCAAGCATAATAATAAACTTCCACTCACAACTTTCACTGATGGTCTTCCTCTTTTTCACGACTTTTTTACTTTACCAACATGATATCCTTTTCCAGGGACTCGTCTCTCCTGACAGCAAGTCCAAACTATTTAAAATGAAATCTTTTTTTTTTAAATGAAATCTTATCATCATCGTTATTCAATGTCAAACTTTCTCATGAAAATACCATGACTAGCGTCAGAAGTAGCTTAGTCTTCAAAGTAATACCCTTGCTTTGCTAGTCAACATTTTAAAGAGGTCTTCTGCAGCAGAATTGTCCAAAGCATTATTTGATTTATTTTTTAATTTATTATTAATTGGGGATTAATACATATATTGTTCCCTAATTCAGTCATGTCAAACAGAATTGTACAATTTCTACCACATTCAGTTTCTAAATGATCTTTTGCTTCCTGGACTCTTTGATATCATCCTCTTTTATACCATCACCACCCCTGACTGCTTCTTTCAATAGCATCGATTGTAGGTTTAAGCAAGAGGAAATACTTGACAACTTTAATCTTTTCTTCATCATGATGTTACTTATTGATTCAGTTGTGAGGATTTCTATTTTCTTTACACATCCAAATCAAAGGCTATAATTCTTTATTGTCATCAGCCAGTAGTTCAAGGCCTCCTCACTTTCAGTAAGCAAGATTTTGTCATCTGTATGTTGCCTTCCTCCAATTCTCATGCCACATTCTTCTCCATATAGTACAGCTTCTCGGATTATTTGCTCAGCATGAATTGGATAAATGGGTGAGAGAATACCACCCTGACACCACCTTTCCTGATTTTAAATCACACAGTATCCGCTTGTTTTGTTCAAATGACTTCCTTTTGGGGGGGTGGCATCACTGCCCTCTAGTGGGAGTAGGAGGCCCAGCCTTGCTCCTGGAGAGCTGCTGCTGGATTTGAATCGCCAACCCAGTGGACTGCAGTCCCGCACTCAACCACTATGCCACCAGGCCTCAGCCCTGACCACTTCAATTATTATTGGATAATTTTCAGCAAAAAATTTTACTTACATGTGATATTAATGATATTTTTCAGTACATTCCTCAGTCTATTATGTCACCTTTCTTCTGAATGGGTACAAATACGATTCTCTTCGAGTAAGTTGACCAGTAAGTCTTCCAAATTTCTTGGTATAGATGAGTGAGGGCTTCCACTGCTTAATCAGCTTGTTGAAACATTTCAATTGGTATTCTGTCAGTTTTGTAGTATTGGTTTTTGCTATTGCCTTTAGTACATTTCATGATTCTTCCCTCATTACTACTTATCCTTGATTTATGCTACCTCTTGAAATGGCTTAAGGTCGACTAGTTTTTGAATGTCAATTTTTTTGGTATAGCAGTTCTTTTCAGGCTTCTTGTATCATTCAATATTTTTTCCATAGAAACTTTAATATTGTAACTCAAAACTTGAATTTTTCCCTCCAGTTCTTTCAGCTTAAGATATGATGAGCATGCTCTTCCTTTGGGGTTTTATAGCACCAGGTGTATACACCTTTCATCATAATATTTTGTCTCAAGCTTCCCTTAGAAATTTCTTGTTCATTTCCTTTATTTCATCCCTTCTTCCATTTGTTTTACTCACTCTGAATTCAGAAGCAACCTTTATAGTCTTTTCTGACATCATTTTTTTTTCATTTTGAATTGCCTCTCCAACCAACTACAAATACAGTATTTATTACAAACACTGCCATCAGTCTAGCAAATGTCAGTAATTTTGATCTCTTATTTCTTTCCTGTCTTTTAATGACCTTTTTCTTTCTTTGTGTGATGCTCTTGATGCCATTTCTCAGACCTTTTGACATTAGTGTTTAATGCATCAAACCTGTTCTTAAGAGATTCTTGAAATTCAGATGGGATAGACTCAAGATCATTTGCGCTTTCATAGACTTGCTTTAATTTCTTCAGCTTCAACCTGACCTTACATTTTCATTGCTGGTACTGAGTTTTTCCATCACCTTTTCCCACAGAAGTAGTTAATTTGATTTATGTATATTTCATCTTCAGACAACCACATCTATGTTGTTGAAAACAGTATTTATGGTGAAGAAGTCATTTGTTTTTATAAAATTCTATTATGTGATCTCCACCTTCAGCTGTATCACTATGGTTGTGTTTTCTAACTGTTGTTCCTTCCTCTTTGTTTCCAACTTTTGCATACCAATAACCATAATTATCAGTACATCTTGATTGTATGTTTGATCGATTTCAGAATGAAAACATTGGTAAAATTCTTCATTACTATCTTCAGTAATTAGTTCATAAATTTTAATAATAGTTGTACTGATTAGAAATCTGTGTAGGTATATAAATACATCACAGATAGCCTTCTGACTTTAAGACAGATCTCGAAGTATTGAGTTTGCTAATGAAGGTAATGTAGCTTATCTTCAATTGGTAATTCTTGATATAATAAGCCATATGGCGGTCTGATACAAAATGACCAACCAGTCCAATTCAGTTCACTAATGCCAATCATATCACTCTTTCTGCAGTCCACTTCATTTTTGAAAAGTTCCAGTTTTCCTAGATTGAAAATTCACACCTTCCAAGTTCTGATTATTCATATATATTTGCAGCTATTCTAATTTTTGAGTCACGCCCCATCAGCAGTCTCAAAAAGTTTGACTCCATTCACATCATTATGGTTGATTCTACTTTGAGAAGACATCTCTCCTCAGTTATATTTTGTGTACCTTCCAACCCAAGGAACTAATATTCCAGGATTATATCTCCCAATGATATATGACTATTCATGAAGATTTTAGTATCTGACAGTGCTTTTGTAAGGTTTCAGTGCCTGAAAATGGGTAACCTGTTCTTTTTTCATAGTCTGGAAACTCTGCTAAAGTCTGTTCATCTTGGGTGACCCTGGTGATATTTGAAATACTGGTAACATAGCTTCCCACCTCACAGAATATTTAATTAGAAAGAACTAAGGACAAAAATTTAAGCCTCAGTTTGCAATATTAAAAGATTTTATGGGCACAATGTTGAGTCTTCAAGAAACATCTAAATAAGATGGAAAAAATACATTGTACCAAAAATAACTAGTCGACATTCAACCATTTTAAGAGGTAATATGATCCACAACCAAAAGTAATGAAGGAAGAAGTTCAAGGTGCATTGAAGGCATTAGCAAATGCCACTATGTCATTCCACAGTTGCTAAGGTCTCTAGCCAATCTGACTTCATCTGTCTACCTTTTAAAGTATTGTCTGTATAGTCTACGATTTCCAGGGTTTTTAGTTGTACATAGTAGGCAGAATGGTTGCATCAGTACATTGACTGTGAGTTGGTAGAGGACTTGGAATAAGAGATATCATTGTGGATGTGAGATGAATCTTGACTCAAAGAAGGGAATACCAGAAAAATATTTACTTGTGTTTTATTAACTATGCAAAAACATTGAACTGTATGGGCCATCACAAACTATGGATAATCTTGAGAAGAAAGGGAAATCCAAAACATTTCATTGTGCTCATGTGAAACCTATACATGAAATAGAACAAGAGAATACTTTTCTGTGTGAACAGAACAAAGCGATAATGCCTGGTTTAAAATCAGGAAACATATAGGTCAGAGTTGTATCCTCAAACCATTTTTATTCAAATAATCCAAGAAGCTGGACTATATAAAGAAATCAACATCAGTATTTGAGGAAGACCTATTAACCTGTGATAAACAGTTAACCCAACATTACTTGCTGAAAGTGAGGATGACTTAAAGCATTTGCTGATGAAGATCAAGGATTTCAATCAGGATATGAAGAACGAGATATGGATTGCAACTCAATGTAAAGAAAATAAATATATTCATAACTAGACCAATTGGTAATATTATGATGAATGGAGAGAAGATTGAAGATTTCAAGGATTTTATCTTGCTTGGGTCCCCAATCAATGCTCATAGAAACAGAAGTCAAGAGATCAAACAACACATTGCCTGGGGTAATTCTGCTGCAAAAAAAAAATCAAAAGTGTGGTAGTTAGATAATCTGTTATCAATTTGAGACTATTACAAGTGAAGGGGTGGAGTTTAGCCTGTCAATCAGGTAGCAGATTGATGATCTCATTTGGAGGCACTAAAGAGATAACTTGCTAGAGGCAGAACACACACATACTCCCTGCAAGACATTATTGAGCTTGATGGAGCTACATTGATGTAGCCAGAGCCTGCAGCTGAAGAAGCCATCTGGAGACCCCTGCCAATGTTGGGATGTTTCCATTGCCACTGGATCCACAATATTTTCCACCAAAAGGTCTGAGATGTTCCTGCACTCAGTGTCATTGCATGTGTTTTGTGAATATGAAGAGGACTTTATAGATTGGTATTGGACATAAGGGTTAATATTGAATTTATGAACTTGATCTGGACTGGACTGGGGTGTTTTCAATGTTCAATTGCTCTTGTATATAAAGCTCTTTCTTATACACATATGAGTATCTAGGAATTTGTTTCTGTAGTCAACCCGGACTAACACAAAAGAAAGCATGTTAATTTGAGGCTTAAGATGCTTATGCCACAAGTCATGGTATTTGCAATTGCCTCATATGCATATGAGATATGAACATTGAATAAGGAAGATTGAAGAAGAATCAATGCATTTGAATTATGGTGCTGGTGAAGAGTATTAAAAGTACCATGGACTTCTAGAAGAACAAATAAATCTGTCTTGGAAAAAGTATAGCCAGAATACTCCTTAGAAGTGAAGATAGCAAGAATTTATCTCACATATTTTGGAGTAATATGGAGAGAAAAGTCCCTAGAAAAGACATCAGGCTTGGTAAAGTGGGTAGGCATGGGAAAAGAGGAAGACACTTGCCAACAAGAATTAATAGTGCAAGATGGGTGCTATCTTGCCAATTATTGTGAGGACAGCATATGTCTGGGCAGTGTTTTAAATTCATCCATGATCATTGTCCCCCATGGGACATTGGAAATATCTAGAATTATTTTGCTGTTGTTGTGACTATGGGCAGGAATGTAGTAGTATTGGTATCTAGAGGGGATTGACCAGTGATACTGCACTACAATACATAGGGCATATCGCACAGTCTAAGACTGGACCCAAGTTTTATCATTAGACAGATGTCTTAAAAGGTGGGAATGAGCTGAGCCCTGGTGGCATAAGTGGTTGAGTGCAGGACTGTGGCCCGTGGGCTTAGTGGTTCAAATCCAGCGGCGGCTTTCAGGAGCGGCATGGGGTAGCACCCACGACCACCAGAGGCAGTGATGCCCCCCCCCAAAAGGTGGGACTGATGATCATAAAATGGGAAAGAACTTAAAGAGATGTTTCACTAAAGAAATATTCAAATGATCTCCAAATAGGTGAAAAGATGCTCAACATCATTGGCCATCAAATAAATGGCAAATCAAAGTCACAATGAGATACCATTTCATTCCACTAGTATGGTTAAGATTTTTTTTAATGTACTAGCAAACAAAACAGAAAAGAACAAATGTTAGGGAGGTTATGAGAATAGTGGAAGTCACATCCATGACTGGTTATATTGCAAAATGGCACATTGTGTTAGTCTGGGTAAACTAGGGAAACAAATCCACAGAAACTCATATAAGGGTAAGTGTACATTAAGAAAGCATCCCAACCCAGTACTATCCAAGCCCATAAGTCCAACAATAGCACATTTGCCTGATACCAATCTACACAGTCCTTCTCAATCACACAAAGCACACGCAATGACGCCAACTGCGGGAGGAAAATCGAATCAGTGAGCAGGTAAGCATCTCAGTGCTGGCAGGGGTCTCCACACGGCTTCTCCAGCATCCAGGGCTGCATCAAGGTAAGTCCATGTGAATCTTGCCAGCTGAAGCAGTGAACTGACTAAGACATGCTGTTCCGACCATCAGAAAGCAAGAGACGTGAGAACTAGAAACGGGAGACTCACTGAGCCGTTTATATCTCTGCCCTCCAATTAATCCCACATGTGTTTATTGGGCATGTTGGCACAATAATCCTTAACTATTGTTGGCACAATAATCCTTAACTATCTCATACAGCCATTGTAGAAAACAATGTGGTAATTTCTCCAAAAAATGACTGTACGAGTATGATCCAACAATTTTGTTCTAAGTATACACCCAGAAAAATTGAAAACAGAGATTTGTGCACCCATATTTGTTGCAATACTATTCACAATAGCCAGAAGGTGAAAATAACCTAAATGCCTATCAACAAATGAATGAATTTTTTAAAAGTGTTGTTGTTAGGTGTCTTCAAATCTGTTCCAACTCATAGTGACCCTGTGCACAACAGAATATCCTGAATTTTGCTTTTGTCCCTTGTATATTCTAGGCTGGGTGCTGCACTCTGTGCTGGAGAACCTGGAAACTCAGAAACATCAATGGATACTGACACAGGGTAGGGGTAGTAGTGTCTTGGGGACAACCATGATAATTCCTGAACCAAATTGCCAGGAAAGAAGAAATTTAGCAAGATAGAAAAATTTGGGTAATAGTCACAGTGTTCCAAACAGACACCACAGGAAAAATTACAACACCACCTATGCCAACAAGAGTTAAGTGGGGAATGTAGACTTCCACTCTTGCCAGGATTCAAAAGGTGGTCTGAAACTTCTCGTCAAAGTAGTGTCTGAGAAGGGCCAGTGGAAAAACAGAACTTTCATTCCCACTTGCTAACAAGTCTTATCTGCAATGCTGTTATGGAGACCACATAGAAAACCTGTGCTACCATGCCCATCTGACAACAATTAGAAATACTCCCTACTTTTCCTACTGGGATAGTGTTATAGAAGGCCAAGTGGAAATAAGGAGTTTCAAATGTTGTCAGTGGGTACCACAAGAGGAGTCAAACAAGAAGCCCCAGCCATTCCCCATCTGGTTTGGTATAAGTAGAAGTTTAGTACATAACCTGAATTCTCATCACATCAAACAACCATGAAGAGACTTTCCTTCGTAGGTGTTAATAGAGGCTGGCTATGGAACGTGGATTTTCATCCCTCCCTAACAGTAATGAAGTATCATCCCCCTTTTTCTACAACAGTGGTGTTAAAAGAAACTTGATCAAACAAATTTAAAGATGACCCTGAGTCACATAAAACCCAAAGATTCAATAGAAAATCACATATCAAGAATTCTCTACTTGAAGCTGGGCCCTGGTGGCACAGTGGTTGTGTGTGGGGCTGCGGCCCACATGGTTGATAGTTCAAATCCAGCAGCACCTCTCCAGGAGCAAGACTGGGATTCCTACTCCCACCAGGGCAGTGATGTGAGAAAAAAAAAGAAAAAAATTCTCTACTTGAATGAAAAAAATTTAAACACCAGCAAAATGACACAAACAGCCAAAATAATCAGACTAGAATTCTAAAATGATCATTATCAAAATTCTTTGACATTCATAAGAAATGAAAAAACTCATCAAATAAAATTTGAAAATTAAATGGAAATTTTAGAAACTGATAATTTAAAACCCAGTAGATGGTCTCAGTTTAAGATGTACAGAGCAAAAAAAAAAAAAAAGATGTACAGAGCATGTTCTTCCCTTTTGGTTTTCTAACTCATGATCTTTACCCATTTCATTATAACAATGACTATATAATGTATGCATAATATATGATATTTCAATATAATATTTAAAAAACAAAAGGAAAAAAACACATTCGTTATATGTTAAATTGAAAGAACTAAAGAAAAATGAAAGAGTCTATAGTGAAATATTGAATGATGGAGGAAATATCCAAAGAAGTTGGAAAGAAAACACAGTCAGTGTACCAAAAAGAACTGGTCAACATTCAACCATTTCAAGAGATATTATGAGAAAGAACCAATTGTACTGAAGTAATAAGTTCATACTTCACTGAAAGCAGTAGCCAAAAACAAGGATCGAGAAATTGATGGAATACCAGTGAAAATGTTTCAACAAACTGATGAAGCACTGGAAACACTCAACTATGCCAGGAAATTTGGAAGACCACTCCTAAGCTAACTGCAAGAGATCCATATTTGTACCCATTACAAAGAAAGGTGACCCAGCAGAATCTGAAAATTATAGAATTATAATTAATATCACATTCAGGTAAACTTTTGCTAAATATCATCCAACAAGAGTTGCAGCACTATATTGACAGGGAGCTACTGGAAATAAAGAGGACATGGAAGAAGGGATATTATTGCTGTGTTAGTCCAGGTAGACTAGAGAAACAAATTTATGGAGACATTCATGTGTATAAGAATGAGTTTTATATACAAGAGCAACTGTACATTAAGAAAACATCCCAACTCAGTTCAAAGTCATAAGTCTGATATTAGCCCCTATGTCAGATACCAATCTATGAAGCTCTTTTCAGAATCACGATGTACACACAATGATGTCTAATGCAGGACAATCACAGGCCAGATGGTAGAAAGTTATTGGCTCCAGTGGCATTGTAAGCATCTCAGCATGGCTTTTCCAGCTTCAGAAGTCTGATTTCATCATGGTAGGTCCATATGGCTTCTTCTCAGGGATGTCTCACTGCCAACCTTGTCAGTTGAGTACCTTCAAGGGAGTGAACCAAGAGAGATACTGTATCCACCTCCAAGAAGGAATTACCACATTTTTCAGAATTCTCAGAAGGCCATAGTTCACACAGAGGTCTCATTGGCTATGTCCAGATTGGCAGGCTAGACTCCACCCCTAAATGCTTTTATGTACCCCTAAACTCTTAATCCTCAAATCAACACCAGATTAGGTGACTGCCACAATTGTTGATGTCAAATGGACCTTGGCTGAAAGCAGATGAGTTAGCCCAGACAGACTAGAGAAACAAATTCATAAACACGCATATGGAATAAGGGAAAGGTGTATATACAAGAGGAATGGAACATTGAGAAAACATCCCAACCCAGTCCAGTCCAAGATCACAAGCCCATATGTCCGATACCAGTCTATAAAGTCTTCTGACTCACGAGGCACATGCAAGGACACCAGGCCAATCACAGGCTAGTGGGTGCATAGTCTTGTGTATCCAGCAGCAATAAAAGCATCTCGGTGCTGGTAGGGGTCTCTCCATGGCCCCTTGTTTCCAGAGCTCATCCATCAGTAGTATCTAGTGGCAGTAGAAACATTTCAGCACTGGCAGGGGTCTCTCTGTGACTTTTCTGGCTGCAGAGATCTGGTTCCATCAGGGTAAGCCCATGTGGCTTCGCCTTCGGGTCCTCCAGTTCTTAGGACTCAGGGTCATATCACCATTCTGCCATATATCTTGTCAGTAGAGCATCTCCAAGGGACTGAGTCAACTGTCTCACTTCCAATTGGGACATACTGTGAGACTTCCCAGAATTCTCAGTAGGAACCATGCCCACACAGAGGCCTCGTTGGACATCTCCAGATTAACAGGCTAGACTCCCACCCATACACTCCCAGTGCAGAAATTGACATAGATCAGGGACTGCCACAGCAGAGAACACCAGAAAGATGTTTGCTTGTGTTTTATTGACTGTGCAAAGGCATTCAACACTGTGGATAACAACAAATTATGGATTGTCTTGAGAAGAATGGGAACTCTAGAATACTTGATTGTGTTCATGTGGGAACTATACATGGATCCAGAGACAGTTGTGTGGACAGGACAGGGAATGGTTTAAAATCAGGAAAGGTGTGCATCAGGGTTGTATCCTCTCCACATTCTTACTCAATTGTATACAGGGTAAATAATCAGAGAAACTGTGTTATATAAAGAAGAGTGCGGCATCAGAATTAGAGGAAAGCTTATTAACAACCTGTGATATGTAGATGACACAATCTTATTTGCTGAAAGTGAGGAGGGCTTGAGACACTTGATGATGATGATCAAGGATTGCAGCCTTCAGTACGGATTACGACTCTATAAAACCCAGACTCACTGACATCAAGTCAATTGTGGCTCATAGCAAGCATATATGGCACAGTGGAAGTGCCTCTGTGGGTGTCTGAGACTGCAATCCCTTATCGGAGTAGAAAGCCTCATCTTCCTCTTGACTCAGTGTAAAGAAAGTCCAAATCCCCACAAAAGAACCAATCGACAGTATCATGATAAGCAGAGAAAAGATTGAAGTTGTCAGTGATTCATTTTGCTTGGATGTGCAATAAATGCTTATGTAAACTGCCATCAAGAGATCAAACATTGCATTGGGTAGATGTGCTGCACAAGACCTCTTTAAAATATTGAAAATCAGCGATGTTACTTTGAGGACTGAGATGTGCCTGACCCCAGCCTAAGTATTTTCTATTGCCTTATATGCATGTGAAAGTTCACCATTCAATAAAAAAGACCAAAGAAGAATAGACACATTTGAATGATGATGATGGTGAAGAATATTGAAAGTACCATGGATTGTCAAAAGAATCAACAAATCTATATTGGAAGAAATATAGAGAGACTGTTCCTTAGAGGCAAAGATGGCAAGATTTTGTGTCATCTACTGTGAACATTGTCAGGAGAGACTAGTCTGTAGAAGATGACATCAGAAAAGAGGAAGCTCTCAACAAGGTGGATGGACACAATGGCTGCAACGATGGGCTCAAATGTAAGGACAGTGGCGAGGATGGCCCAGGATGGGACGCTGTTTCATTCTGCTGTGCAGAGAGTCACTATGGACCGGAACCAACGTGATGGCACCTAACAGCAGATGGTCTCAGCAGCTGAACTGAGCTGACAGAGAAGAGAACCAGTGAGCTTGCAGGCAGAACAAGAGAAATTATCCAGAGTCAAACAGGGAGAAAGTAAGCTGGATAATAAATGAACCTATCCTGAAAAACTTGTAGACTTATAACAAATATTTAATATCTGTGTTACCAAAATTCATAAAATTAATGTCATCTACCTTACCAAAAGGCTAAAGAATAAGTCACATTGATGATGAAAGCAGTTGACAAAATTCAGTGCCCATCCATGATAAGAATTCTTAGAAAATTAAAAATACAGAGAACTTCAATTTCATAAAGTACATCTACCCCCAAAATCTACAAGTAACACTATACTTCATAATGGAACGCTTAATTCTTTGTAAGATTCAGAAACAAGGAACCATGGTGGTATGGTGGCTTCACCTTGAACTCCTAACCACAAGGCCTGACACTTGAAACCACTAGCCACTCCTAGGGAGAAAGATGAGGATTCCTGCTCCTGTACAGAGTTATAGCCCAAAACCCATCTGCAGAGAACCTATTCAGAATAAAGCCTCTGCAGATCCCTTCTAGCCATAGGCGAGGGACATGAATAGTATTGCCATCAGACAGAGATTACTGTAAACTTAATTACAGTAGACGGAACTACAACTTGGTCAGTGGACCGTCCACTTGACCCAACCTGAATTTGCTCTAGTCATAAATATTTCTCACTTGTTCCATGACAGAAATTTCTTCTGTGGGTTGCTAGTGGTATTTTCTTACTCTTTATTTTATCTTTATAGTATTCTTATTATTATTTATTTGGGATTTTTATGGTTTCTACTAGGTTTCCCAGTTTTTGAAACACAGAAGGACATATATATGTAGGTACATAGGTGTATATAGTCTTAATTAGTATCCACTATTTGACCTTTCTCTTTTCTAATATCATATCCATTGCAATAGCACACAGAAACTCACAGACAAAATTTATGATTAAAGGGTAGATTAAGGAAGTTAATAAGTTGCAATGCCAGTGAGAAATGTTCAGGGTAGTTGCTTACCAGGAAATGTTTACAAAGTTTCAAGTCTTCCAATAAATGCCCAAAGGGGCGTATCACCCTGCTTTAAGCCTCAACCCAGAGGCATTCAGCTCAAATTCCATGGGACAGCAACCCCCTCCATTATCTACCGTAAGTACCCTGTGGTAATTATATAATCCATTATCAATTTGAGAAGATTTAGAGAGAAGAGGTGGAGCTTAGCCTGTCAGCAAGGTCACAGCCTGATGACTTCATTTGATGGCATTAGGGAATAAATAGTTTGCTGGAGGCAGGAAACGAGCTCATTCCCTGGGAGACATTGCAGTTGACAAGATACATGGAGCTATGCTAGTGCCCCGAGCTGGAGGAGCCACATGGAAACCCCTGCCAGTGCTGAGATGCTTACAATGCCACTGGATCCACAAGACTTCCCACTCACTGGCCTGTGATCTTCCTGCATTCGGAATCATAGCTTGTGTTTCGTGAGTCATAAGAGGACTTTACAG
This sequence comes from Nesogale talazaci, assembly GCA_004026705.1. NCBI lineage: Eukaryota > Metazoa > Chordata > Mammalia > Afrosoricida > Tenrecidae > Nesogale > Nesogale talazaci. The sequence goes on from PVJH01006467.1 coordinate 88,123, forward strand.
ATTAGTATTGGACATAGGGCTAATATTGGACTTATGGACTTGATCTGGACTGGACTGGGCTGTTTTCTCAATATTCAACAGCTCTTGTATGTAAAGTTCTTTGTTATAAACGTAGGCATGTCCATGAATTTGTTTCTTTAGTCAACCCGGACTAACAAATACCCAGAGGCACATGACTCCAGTAACCCTCAGCTGAAATCTACAACTCCAAGTGCAAATTCCCCAATTGAGTCCCCAGAGACGCTCCACTCTGTAAGCGAGATTACTACACAAAAACATTTAACTTGCTCCACGGGCTAGAAATCTAGCTCAATAAACTATCTGAACTGGTGAAATGAACGCCAAATGCATGAACCCCCTCACATAAAAAAAAAGCATCATCTTGACCTTTGATTTCACTTGATGAGCTTTTGGGGGGCAAGTTGATGATGACATCGTTCACTGGCTTGATGGATGATTGCATTCGGCATTGTAATAGTACCAAATCTTGTTACCGATGATGACTTTGGGAGAAAAACTTCCACTCGATGCTTTGTTTTCCTGGTCACTCAGAATCCAAAGCACAAATTCTGCAGTCTAGATAACTTCCTGATCTCTTTAATGGTCCTTTGTTGGTCTTTGAGCACAAGTGCACAAATTTTGTCAACATTTTTGTCCATTCTGAAATTGACTGGACATCAGAACAAGGTTTGTTATTAATTGACATTTCACCTCTTTTGAAATGAGGAAACCACTGTACACTTGAGTATTTTCCATATTGTTGTCCTTGAAAGCTGTGTTTAATATCACAGCAGTTTTCTGCAACATTATTTCCTGAGCAGAAAACAAAATTTCATAGCCATCACATGCACACAAAAAGGGTTTGAGTGAAAATGCTTTTATAAAAAATCCACTGTGGGCCTGAGCCCCGGTGATGTAAATGGTTGAGCGCGGAACTGTGGCCCACGGGATTGGTGGTTCAAATCCAGCGGTGGCTCTCAGGAGCAGTGCTCGGTAGCTCCCACGACAACCAGAGGGCAGTGATGCCCACAAAAACAAAACAAAACAAATCCACTGTGAACAGAAGGAATCTTCCCAGGTGACCCCATTGGGTGGACTGACTCAGAGTTGCTCAATCCTTGCCTAGAGGGAAAAATGTGTACTATGAATGTTCTGCCCAATGAGGTTTTTTTCTGAATATATATATATTTCCAAAATTATATATGCCATAGCAATTATCAATAGGCCTCCTTTTCTTACATGCTCTTTAGTGATACTGTTTACCTTCGTCAAGCTGTGTATACCCTGCCCTCAATCAATATTAAATTTCCATAACCAAAAATAGTAAATTATAATATCTAAAGAGCAGATCTCCACCCCTGCCCAAACCCTGGCAATGAACATTAATTTCTGCAGATTTACCTACTTATTCATATCATTTTATAAGTGGAGCACATGTGCTATTTGTCTGTGTATGTGTTCAATGTATTTTGCTCAATATAATATCCTCCAAGTTCATTTCTATTCATCTCTCTTTCCTATCCCTCTCTGCCTTCTGAGCTTTAATCCCTGGGCAAATGCTGATTTTTTTATCTTGTAATATTGGTTGTTGTCTGGGGTGCATACCTCCCTAGTATTATTGCTTATCCTACAGGTCTATCATTTGGATGAAAGTTGAATCACAGGAGTGAATTCAGTTCCAAGCTTGAAGGTTGTCTAAGAACCATAGTCTCCGGGTTCCACAAGTCTTTATTGGATTTTTTATTATGCTGAATTTTAGTTTTTTGTTTTGTTGTTGTTGTTTTGTTTTGTTTTGTTTTGTTGTTGTTTTTGTTTTGGGGGCATCACTGCCCTCTGGTGGTGGGAGTGGGAGGCCCAGTCTTGCTGCTAGATTTGAACCTCCAACCCAGTGAGCTGCAGTCCCATGCACAACCACTACGCCACTGGGGCTCAGCCCTATGCTGAATTTTATTACACAAAAATTGCCCACTCTATCCAGGGTCTTATATTGTGAGTGGTCAACAATGGTAGTCAAAAATCTTTTAGTGCTTCTGATCTCCGTGGTATCAAGGCAAGGGGTTCTCTGTCTGTTTCCTAACATCTAAAATATTCTTCACTCTTCTATGCTTTATACAGGGAGAGCCAAAATAGATGTGTTTGAAGATGTCTGGCCCCTCATAAACTTCTGAGACCACATTACTATTCACCAAGGATGTAGGACATACTCTTTTGTGCTGTATGTTTTGCAATTGACTATGATTCTCCTGAGATAATGGTTTTGATCTCCCAGACCCATTGATTCATTCCCATAAGGTGTTTATAATCCACTTTTTAGTGTTGAGTTTGTATCTTCCAAACTTGCTAAATTCACTATTAATTCTAGAAGATTGTTCTTGTTATTGTTGTTTGGTAGATTCTGTGGGATTTTCTTTGGAAATCATTGTGTCATCTGAACACAGGAATATTTTTATTTCTTCTTTTCATTGTTTCTTGCCTATTGCACTAGCAAGGGCTATCAGTACTTTGTTGAGCAACAGTAGTGAGTCTAGCACACTATTCTGGCTCCTGGTTTTGGCTGATACTGCTCCTCTGATGGCATAACTGTTCTCTGAATCCAGGATGTGCAGGGATGTCAGGTCCATCGAATGCATGTTAATTTTATACACTGCAGGATGGAACTACAGAGAATCCTTCTTACAGTTAACCACAGATGAATCCCATCTCTATTTCCCCCACTCTTACCAGACCCATGCCAGGATGGGACTTGGAGATTTCAAGTAGAAGAGAGCCAAAACAAAACAAAAAACACAGTTAGGTATTAAAATAAATCAAAATTTTAAAAATACTCCAAAAAACTTCTAGCAAAATAATCCCAAAACTTTAAAAATTAAACATCATGATCAAATGGGATTATCTTAAAAGTGTAATTCATAGACTCATTTAATTTGTTATACATAGGGTCTTTTCAGGAAAAGAAATCTATTCATTAACACAAGAGGGTTGATCAAGCCCTGGTTCGTGTAGAGTATCTGTCTGCTACCCTGACCAACACACTGTTTTTCTCTATATTAAACCTTGAGATTCTGGATGTCAACTTCCAATGGCCAACTATGCCCATATAGCCTTGGGAGAGGGACTCCACAGAAATCAGCACTGGAGAGTGACTGAGAAGGAAGTTCCACTCTGCCAGGTCATAGAAGGAGCATCATAAAGATAAGTAGATACAGATCCACTAGGTTTTGAGGAGCTGTGGGCTTTAGACTTACCACTGGGAGACCAGTTAAGCCCCGCCAGTCTCAGCCAGAACTCCGCTCCTTTGGATGGGCCAAGGGCTCTATTTCAACCCAGCCACAGATTACCATCGCCCCTGGGCAGGGTTTAAAATCCTCTAGTCCTACATTCAGGCAATCAGGGATCAGCTATACCTTTACTTTTGTTTCTCTCTAAGTCCCCACAGTCTCAGTGGGTTCAAGTTTTTTTTTCTCTTTCCTCTCACACAAAACTGCTCACCACCAGGCGATTCCCCTTTGCCTATGGCAATTAAACCAGCTCTTCACCCAGCTGGGGGAGCTCCCATACTCTGTGGCTTAACATGCAGCAGGGTAAATACCACCCACTTTGCCCTGTAAGGAAACTCACACCTACTCTCCAAGACCCTTTAAGTGGCTAAGGGAACTCCTGTCCACCATTTAGGGCACCCCATATGACTAGGGAAACCTATTCCTGTCTTTCTTGGTCCCACATGGTTGAGAGAATTTTCTCCCACTTGCCTTAGTGCTTCACATGGCCTAAGACAGCTCCTCAAAGCACCTCCAGTGCTCCACACTGCTGTGGGAAACTCTTTCAACTTACACAATGAACTAGCCAACCAGGGCAATCCCATCCATCATCTGTGGTGCTCTATAGCAAATCAAGCACACTCACCTGCCCTCTGCAGCACTCCCAATGCAGCAGGCATGCCGCATGCCCTCAGAGGTACCCAAAGCCAATGAGAACCAAACCACCATGGCTTCTTGTGTGATCATCCAGTGCAGCGCCATCCTTGCAGGTCCACAACCACCCAACCAGTGTCCCCTGAGAGAACTATCCAACTTGCCCGCCAAATAAGAGATTACTGGTTGGCTAGAGAAAGACTGAAGCTACAGAAGGATAAAGTGGTAGCTTAACCCCACAGTGCAATTAACTGCAGGCAGATAAAAAAAATCCTATGAGTCTCCCAAAGACAGCCCAGTGCTCTTTCATTCTCTAGAAAATTGTGCCAGGCTCCTCTAAAACAACACAACACAAACAGCAATCAGCCTCAACAACCTCAATGAAAGAACAGGAGAAACAAAAGGCAATGCTGTAAGAAGTACTGAACCTAATGATGTGCATTGAAGAAGATAACATTGATCTGCATAGAAAGAAATCTTCAGAATGTTGCTTGGAGTCATACAGGATATGAGGGAAGCAATGTATAAAAAGTATGAAATGATAGAGAAAATAAAGGCCACACACCAAAGGGATATAAAAGACTCAAGGGACAAGATAACAAACTGCAATCGTAAACTCACACCTACCCACCAAAGCCCTTTCAGGCTGTTGACTTTACTAACAGACTTGAGGAGGCAGAGAATCTCACAAGTGACCTAGAGCAGAGGTCAGCAAACTCTTGAGACTGAAGAGCCAATCCTGATCCTCTTAACAACTTTAAAATCACTCAAGAGCTTTAAATGTGTTTTTCCAAACAAATGGAATCACTGTGATCTGAAATATAATAACCTTCAAATGTTTTCAATGTTACTTCAGAGCTGCAGATTCACACTAAAAGAGCTGCATATGGCTCATGAGCCGCAGTTTGCTGACCACTGACCCAGAAGATAACCAGGCAAACTTAAACAAATAGGGAGAAAAAAACAGACAGATTCAATTAGAGAAGCTGATGAAAACCTGAGACCCATGTCCAATGCTATTAAAACAAACATTAGAATAATTGGAGTACCTGAACAAGACATAACTAAGTTGACAGGAAAAACCATGAAGGGATTACTAGTGGAAAATTCCCCAACATAATGAATGAAAACCAGGCAACCATTCTGGAGGCCAAAAGAACCCAGCTAGACTGAATCTCAAGAAAAAGTCACCAAGGTATATAATAATTAAATTATACAACTTTGAGGAAAAAGAGAAAATCATAGGAGCAGCTAAGAAAAAGCAAGCAGTCATCTAAAAAGGTACTCAAATAAGAATATGATCAGAGCTATCAGTGGACACTGTATAGAAGAGGAAACAGTGAAGTAGCATATTTCAAAAATTGAAGGAAAATAAGGCAAACTCAAGAATACTCTATCCAGCCAAATTACCTATCAAGCTAGATGAAGTAAGAGTCGTCCCAGACAAGGAAAACCTCAAAAAATACTTTACTACTGGAACATAAGCCAAATCTGTTTAAATTCAAGCATATAGAGATCATATAGATGTCTCTCTATGACTACTATTCATAGGCTGGAAATCAACAAAATGATGGTTAAGAAAATAAGAATAACCAATTGGAGGATGACTATCTATCTATTGCAAAAGAAGTGGGTACTGGCTGAGATTAGAGATTAGAGATGAAATCAGGAAGTTTCTAGAAACCAACAAGAATGAGAATATGATGGGAAATAGCAAAGGCAGTTATCAAAGGAAGTTTTATTGCAATACATGTACACATGAAAAAGGAAGAGAAACATAGTTGATATGCTGGCACAAAAGTTGCAGCAATTAGAGAAAAATCAACAGGATAATCCTACTAATAGCAAAAGAAAAGAAATAATAACAATCAGGACTGAGTTTCATGAGAGGGAGACAAGAAAACTATGGAAAAAATTAATGCAGCTAAAAGTTGAAAGGATTAACTGAATCGATAGACTGCTGGTAAACCTAACCAAATAAAGGAAGCAACAAATTTCAGTGACAAGGATTAGGGATAAAACAGGGAACATTGCAATGGACTCTAATGAAATTAAAGCATAATTACACAGTACTACAAAAGACTGTGTTTCAATGAATTCAACAACTTGGAAGAAATGAACAAATACTTGGAAAAATAATTCCTCCCCAGACTGTCCCAGATGAACGTCAATAGCCCAATATCAAAAGAAGAAATAGACAAGGTTATCGCAGGATTACCAACAACAACAAAAAAATTCCCTGGACCAGATGGCTTCATAGGAGAATTCTACCAAGCATTTGGAGTAGAACTGACACCAATCTTACACAAACACTTCCAGAACATAGAAAAAGATGGAATGCTCCTGAATTCTAAAAGGGAAGTGAGTATAATTCTGATACCTACACCAGTCAAGAATCCCACAAAAATCACGATCTACAGATCAATATCCCTAAGGAACATCAATGCAAGAATCCTTAACAAAATAATGGCCAGTAGAATACAAAAGTATATAAAATGAATAATTTATCATGACCAACTGGAATTCATACCAGGGATGCAGGGATGATTCAACATATGAAAGATCATTAGTATTATTCACCACATTGGCATGAAAAATTTTAAAAACCACATGATAATATCAATAGATGCAGAAAGAGGATTTAGCAACATCCAACATCCATTCTTTTTTAAGACACTTAGTAAGATAAAAATGGAAGAAAATCCCTCAATGTAATACAAGCTATATATGAAAAACCAAATGTCAATTTGGTAATCAATAGAAAAAAGGATAAAGCAATCCCACGGACATAGGGAACCAGACAAGGAAGCCCCATGTCCCCATTCTTATTTAACATTGTAGTAGAGGTCTTAGCTAGCATCATAAGGCAAAGAAAATACATCAAAGATTTTTGAGGAAGGGAGAGGTGAAACTAATTCTCGAATGATATGATTTTATATATGGAAAATCCCAAAAGCACCACAAGGGAAGTACTGGAAGTAATAGAGGAATATGGCAGAGTGGTAAGGTACAAAACCAACAAACAGAAATCTATCAGACTGCTATATATATTGGATGGGTCCATGGAAGAGGAGATCAAACAGGTAGTACCCTTCACAATAGCCAAGCACAAATCAAAATATCTAGGGATATGCCTAATCAAACCCCCCAAAAATTGTACAAGAAGAAATATAGAACACTATTACAAGAATGCCATCCTGATACAAATACCAATGCCCTTCTTCAAATAATTGGAAAAACCGACTATCAAATTCACATGGACAGGGGAAAAGCCCAGAATTTTCAGAGAACTCCTCAAGAAGGACAAAGTTGGAAGGCTTTCTTTACCTTATTTCAGCATCTACTATATAGCCACAGTGGTCAAAACAGCGTGAAACTGATATAATGACAAATATTCAGACCAGTGGAAAAGAACTGAAAACCTAGAAATAAAATCAGTATACAGAAAACTGATCTTTGATAAAGGGCCCCAACAAATCAAATGAAAAGCAGATGTCCTCTTCAACAAGTGATGCTGAACTAAATGGATATCTACCTACTGGAAATTGAAGCAAGACCCTTTTCTTACTCCATGTACAGAAATATATTCAAGGTGGATGGTGGACTTCAAGGTAAAACCCCAAATCATTAAGGCCATCATTAAGGGAATTGGGACAAACTTGAGAACTTTGTCACAGGGAATACATAGGCTATCAGAAATGGGAAAGGACACAAATACAGATGAGTCACAAATTGACAAGGGAGATAAACTGAAGATAAGACATCTGTGTACATTGAAGGAATTCACCAAGAGAGTAATAAGAACCCACAAACTGGGAAAGCATCCTTTGCTATGACACATCAAAGACTTTATCATTAAATTCTACACTGCTCTGCTAGCTTACAATAAGAAAAAACTGTCCACTGAGGAGGTGGACAAAGGACCTAAACAGAAGTCTCACAAGGGCAGAAATCTGAATGGTCAATAAACACATGAGAAAATGTTCCCAATTATTATCCATAAGAGAAATGCAAATTAAAACAACAATAAGATGTAACCTAACACCCTCAAAGATAGCTCAGTTAAAAAAAATCAGAAGGTAACCAGTGTTGGAGGGGCTGTGGTGAAATAAGAACTCTTATCCACAGCTGGTGGACCTGTAGGAATGTACAGCCACTATGGAAAATGATTTGATGATATCTAAAACAGATGGAAATCAAGCTACCATAAGAACCAGCAATCCCCCTACTGGGCATATACCCAGAAGAGCCAAGAAACAAACCACAGCCAGACATCTATGCTCCAATATTCATTGCAGCACAGTTCACAATTGCAAGGAGTTGGAAAGAATCCAAATTTCCATCAACGGATGAATGGATTAAAAAACTGTGGTACATCATGAAGCACATCATCACATCGGAAGATTTGGAGGAAATTATGCTAAGTGAAATATATCAAGCACAAAAGGACAAGTACAAGATGAGTCTGCTGAGATAAGCTTAAAAATGCAAAAAGGGCATAGGAGAAAAGCTACTATATGCATACATTCCTGGCGTGAGATCCAGATAGTATGGTAGGGGGCAGACTAAATCAACAAATGCATATGGTAACCAACCAAAAACAAGAGGGGGGGGGAGAAAAAAGCATGGGTAGTGAATACTAACCCACCCAAGGCGAGGGTGTTGTTTATATCTGCACAGGAGAGGGAGAGAGGGACCAGACTTCAACCTACTGCTCCAAGACATGAATGCCACATGAAGCAGGGAACCAATAGAGAGGTCTGAGGGACCAGTCTCAATCCCAATTACTGTATTTGTCAGACCATAAGACGCACTTCTTGAGGCTGAGCCCCGGTGGCGTAATGGTTGTGCGCGGGACTGCAGCCCACTGGGATGGAGGTTCAATTCCAGCTCACAGGAGCAAAGGCTGGGCCTCCTACTCCCACCACCTGAGGACAGTGATGCCTAAAAAAAAAAAAACACGCACTTCTTTTTCCCCAAAAGTGGAAGAACAAGGATAGGTCTTATGGTCCGAAGGTGTGACACCCCAGAACATTTATTTATGATCCCATCTGCCCACTTACTGTCCACTGCTGTTTGCATGTTGTGGATTGCTGTGTGTTCGGGAAAAGTCTGCCCCCTGGAATATCAATGTCAGTCAGGTCACATGATCGGCACAGTACAATCCTCCCCACATTGGTTAATAAAAATGATGATGGTTCTTAACACCACTATTGAGTTTACACTGTTAAATATTACTGTTTGCTTTATTTTAATAAATATTTTAGTATACTGGTATTATTTTATTCAGAATATTTTTTCTTGTTTTCCTGCTCTAGAAACTGGGTGAATCTATGGCCGGGTGTATCTTATGGTCAGAAAAATATGGTACATAGACACACACACCTCATCCCCACCCCAGCCCCCAGAAGAATTCACTTCAGAGGACAGCACTGAAGATATAGCTCAGGGAGAGGAGCATGTCTGATCAGAGCACACAAGAGTAAACTAAGAGGGAAGAAGAGAGATTGGAACATATCCCAGCCCACCAAGCACCGGGGACAATATTCCTGCTCAGAGCAGCTAATGCACAGACAGGACCAAAGGGTTGGCCCACCATGAGACAAAATGTCCCTCGCTGACCTATCGTGACCTACAGGGACAACACTGGAGATACAGTGTAGAAATTGTGCCCAATATGATCCCACCACACTGGGGTTAAACACTAAGGGTGTCCAACAGAGCAGCAAGGGGAGCAAAGCAATGAAGTCCCCGGGGAATACCAAAAATAAACTTTGAGGTGAGGGCATGACACCCCTTTAGAGTTGACCAGAAAGTAGTTCTAAAGGGCAACTAACAGACCTGGAACTATTTATAAACTTTTCTCTTTTTGTCAATAGTTTTGTTATTGTTTTGGTTTGTTTTCTTTTGTCTTGTTTTTGTGCTTATTGTTGTCTCTGTATGTCTATCTATATAAGATAGGCGGAATAAACAATCTGGAGGAGAAAACAATGGGACCAACATTTTCAGAGGAACACAAGAGATGGGGAGGTGGGGGAAAGGAAGTGAGTGTTAACAAACGCAGGGACAAGGGAAGAACTAATGATCGAAAACTAATAGCAAGGAGGGTGTAGGATGACTGGTAGGGCATGATAAAGGGCAATGTAACCTAAAGGAATTACTGAAACCTAAATGAAGGCCGAACATGATTGTTGGATAAGAGGAAAGCAAAAAGATATAGAGGAAGGAATTAGGAGACAAAGAACATTTATAGAGGTCTAAATACAGGCATGTATATATCTAAATATATTTATATATGATGATAGGAAAATAGATCTATGTACATATATTTATATGTTAAGTATTAAGGTAACAGACAGACATTGGACCTCTACTCAAGTACTCCCTCAAGGCAAGAACACTTTTCTCTCAACCTGGCATTCTGTGATGTTCACCTTCCCAACAGGATTACTGAAGACAAAAAGGGTACAAATGTGGTGAAGAAAAGCTGATATAGTGGTTTGGATCTTAGAGGTTTAAAGATAAACAAGCATCCATCTTGCTGAGAAACAACAAAGTCCACATGGAATAAGCACACCAGCCTGTGTGATCATGAGGTGTCAATGATAGGATCAGGTATCAGGTATCAGGCATCAAAAGTCCAAAACAAAAAATCATATCGAGGGCTGAGCCCCGGTGGCATAAGTGGTTGAGTGTGGGGCTGCAGCCTGCGGGCTTGGCGGTTCAAATCCAGCGGCAGCTCTCAGGAGCAGCGCTGAGTAGCTCCCACCACCACCAGAGGACAATGATGCCCAAAATACAAAAAAAAAAAAATCATATCGATGTGAATGAGGGAGAGTGAGGAGTGGAGACTCAAAACCCAATTGGACATCTCCTTATAGAAGGGTCGTGGGGAGTAGATGAGTCAATCAGGGTGCAGTATAGCACCAATGAAACATACAACTTTCTTCTAGTTCTTTAATGTTTCTTCCTTCCCACTATCATGACCTAATTCTACCTTACAAATCCGACTAGACCAGAGCATGTACTCAGATACAGATAAAGGCTGGAAACACAGGGAATCCAGGACAGATAAACCCCTCAGGACCAATAATGAGAGTAGTGATATCAGGAGGGAACGGGAAAGGTGGGGGGGAGAAATGCAGAACCTACAGATAGCAGAAAAGTGGGTGAAGGGAGACATCGATAAGTGTAAGACATGAAAAAATTAGAATAATTTATAAACTATCAAGGGTTCATGAGGGAGAGACAGTGGAGGAGAGAGGGAAAAATAAATGAGGAAGTGATGGGCTCAAGCTGAAAGAAAATGTTTTGAGAATGATGATGGCAACATATGTACAAAAGTGCTAAAATTTAATAGAAACCATCGTTGAAAAAGTCAATATGTTGGACTTAATTTTTTTTAAATCTTAAAACAAAACGAACCTTGAAACAAGTTTTTTGTCACATTCACCATAGAGTCCATTCCCATCAAATAGTGAGTATGGTAGAATTAAATGATGATTTCATGGGGAAGGACAGGGACATATTCAGGGAGTTGTCCCCACAGAATTTAACTAGAACACCCTGAATAAATATTTCTTCTCTCATATCTTTCTTTTGCCAACTTTTTCTTTTCACTCTTCAGCTACTGGACTCTATCACAAACTCCATTGTGCAACTCACACGGTCTCCAAAATAGCTCTTTATTTCCCCTAGCTTTAGTTTTCCCTCAGGAATCATCTTTCTATCTACTTGCTCTTGCAGGAAAATTTAAATCTCTTCTATCTTCTAACTCCAAACTTGAGCAATCCATTCACTGCTGAGTACTGCTTTCAGGCATGTGATAGACTATTGATTATATTAAAGTGAATGACCTTGTACCTAATAGCAAAACTTCCATGTGTCAGTCCGGACAGACTAGAGAACCAGAGAACTAGAGAACCAGACTAGAGAATCCAGAGAGATTCTTATGTGCAATATTAGCCCATATGTTCGATTCCAGTCTATTAAGTCCTCTTCAGACTCATGAAACACATGCAATGATGCCAAATGCAGAGAGATCACAGGCCAGTGGGGAGAAAGTCTTGCAGATCCAGTAGTAGTGGAAACATCTCAGCGCTGCCAAGTGTGTGGGTCCTCCAGCTCCAGGGCTCTAGCGTAGTTCTGTGTGTCTTCCCAACCGGAATGTCTCACAGGGTGTGTGTGTGTGCCCTGCCTCTATTGAGCTATTTATCTCCTTAGTGCCTCCAAATGAGGTTATCAAGCTGTGACCTGATTGACGGGCTAAACTTTACCCCTTCACTCTTTTAAAGTGACCAGACGGCCTGGTTTTTAACAATTTAACAACATCCTGCTACACCTTAAAATTAAAATAAATATATTACAATATTATTTTTGCATTCTATGAAAATTTTGGTAGTTCGATATACACCAAATTTTTTAATCAAGAACCCCCTCCTCCCCAGTCAATAGTGTCCCACTTAAAATCCAGTCACTAGTCTTAAATTGATAAGAGATTATGTAACTACCCCATTTCATTAGCACAGTCCACTTCTTGGAGGGCCCGGTGGCATAGTGCTTATGCGTTTGACTGTTAAGTGTAGATCAGCAGTTTGAAATCACCAGCCCCTCTGAATCGTTTTCTTCTCCTGTAAAGAGTTACGGTCTCAGAAGCCCAACAGGACGTCTGCCCTGCTCTCCAGGGTTGCTGTGACACAGAGTGGACTATATTCGGAAGGCAGTGAGACCTTCTTTAGAAAACTGTGGAGTAATACGTATAATTTTTCTCTTCTACTACATGCATACCATTAACATCCTGGTACTTTCAGATCATTCCTAAGGAAAACACTGTTTGGGGAGCATTGCATTCACAGAAACCACTCAATTGGGTATTTCCAGTATTGAGTAGAGAGTAAATACAAATTATGGACTAAGTAAAATGTAACGCATAATTTCTCTAAAAGTTGGCCACTCTTTTAAATGACCATCACTGACGGACAATCCATAAGAGAATTTAAATATCCGTAGTTGTTTACTCTAACTCCCAGAATCAGACCCCTACACTGAAATTATATTACATGAAGCTATTTTACTGTGGCACAAATTCCTAGCACCAAAGTCTCCTTTAGATTCACCCAAAAGCCATGGAGTCCTGATCCTGGACATGGTTTAGACTTGAAACATATTTTGCAAGCCGAAGGGGCAGTTCTACTCTGTCGTTATGGTTGCTATGAGTCCGCATCGACTCAATGGTAGTGAAGTTTTAAAAGACTCTTCCAACCTTTGAATATCGAGGTGTCAGAAGAACAGTGTTGAAATTTGATATACCCAAACTTCTATAAGAACAACCAGTAATCTAAGACCCAGAACAAAATCATACCCAACATGAATTGGGGGTGGGCATGCCCATCTGGAGACAGTTGGACACCCCCTCTACAGAGGGGTCACAGGGAAGATATGAGCCAATTAGGGTGCCATAC
>PVJH01006468.1:0-101530 GCA_004026705.1 Nesogale talazaci
CCATTGTCCAACTAAGTTCCCTACAGTAATTGTTTAACATCCTTTCCTGATATGAGGTCACTCTCCCCTTTCACCTACCTTATTCGCCAACAGAAATATCAGAGTCTCCTTCAAACTGTTGATGCTCCTCCTCCCTGGTCTTCACTTGTTTTTTCAGCAAGGTTCTCTTACCTTTCCTGTGGAGGTCCATTGATTTGTCCCATTCTTGTCTCAATGTTGTACAGGGAGGCTCTTTTCTCTTGTTTTTTATTGTCAAATACCCTGCTGATAATTTTGTTCTGTGTAGAATTTTCCAAAGTCCAGAATTAGCATGTTACAAGACAAATTAGAGAGACTTGTTCTGTTGTATTTCTGTATTATTTTCATCTTGATTAGGTTAATGGATATTAGAAATGAGAGATCAAAATTCCTCGAATACATACATGTCTTGCATTATGTAAAAAGTAAAAAAGTTCAGATGTTACACTTGACTGCAAAGAAAGGGCTGTGATATTAGAATGTACATACTACACTGCCATCAAGTTCACCACCCCTCTGTTGATTTGTTGTACTGTGGTGCTTTGTGCTTTATGTACTGCTGTGATGCTGGAAATTATGCCACCCAATTTTCAAAGACTAACATGGTTACCCATGGTCAACAGGTTGCAATAGAGCTTCTAAGGAAAGAGATTGAAAACAGAATAAGAAGAAGAGATATATTGTTCACTTCAGAGGTATTAGTTTTTGAAAACCTATGAATAGCAGGGTTAGATTTAGTGCCTGGAGATGAGTCCCTCAGGTTGGACGACACGCAATACAGGGGAAGAGCTGCTTCCTCAGTCTTCTTGAATGACGTGACTAGAATAGAGATTTCAAGACCTTCATTTTCTCACATAAAATGAAAAGAAACAGGTGCATACATCCATTAATAAGTGGAATGCATGAAATATACATCTAAGAAAAATGAAATGTAATGGAATGTATAAAGATGACTATGGTAAGCATTAGTAAATGAAAAGAGTCTGTTATTGAACATTTTGATTGAATATGAAAATCACATACCAGAAATGACATATTGAATAGGACTTACATCACATTCATCATCAAAAAAGGGCATTCCAAGACCTATCTTTAAATCCAATGCTCTCCGTAATAGCATAAAATGCCTATAGGGAACACAACTCTTATTCAAATTAGAACTAACCACTAAAGCCCATGGAAATTTAAGATTTCCATTAAATTTTTCAGTCTGAAATTTATCAAACATGCAACTAATATGCATTGATAATGACTGGTAATTAGGATCAAAAGATGGAAGCAAAGAGGGAGGATCAATAGTTGGAAAGTGTGGCATAGGTCATACAAATAAAACTGAAGATAGCATAATAAAATGTTATAAGACAAGGGCCCTTTCTTCGTGAATACCTTTGTCAGCAACATAAGCAGGGTTTAGATTAATCTCATCAGTGAATTGGGCAGAAAAAATTTGCACCTGTCAACATCAGTGACTATTCCTGGTACTAAAAAGAATCAGATTTCCTTTCAAACCTCAGATCTCTTGAGGTCTGGTATCCTATCTCAAACTCCTTTCCTGGACTCCATGAAACAAGGACATAGCACCTAGAATTCACCGTGGTACCATGTTATTTCAAGTCTTCACACCTTTGCTCACATTACATCGTTTCTGGGTATGGGCTATCACTTGGACCCTCTCCACACCTGCCTTTGAAACATCTGTGCATTTTCCCATAGTTAGTTCACATTAACCATCCTCTACAAAGCTTTATATGATTCTAACAGATCACATTAATGATTCCCATATTGTATCTTTCTTGCAACCCACACTCCATCTATCAAAGAAGCAATGGTGTTCAAAGTCCTTACATGTATGCTACCAGATATTAGACAGTAACTAGCAAGACTGGGTCTGTTCCATGTCTGTATCCACTTTCCTGCTGGGCAATCGATACATGGTTGATGAACAAATGAATGAAAGAATATTACTTTCCCAATGCTCAATCCTATAGATATTTCAAATAACACTTGCACTCAGTATCAATCTGTGGGTTCTTCAAAAACCTGAAAGTACATTATTAAATGCCATTTGAGAATCTGAAGAGCCACAATCTTTTCTCCCCCACACCTCTCCCAATCTATATGGTTTTAGAAAATCTCATGACTTGTCTGGATCTCAGGTTCCTTGACAGAACGGATTTGGGTTATTTCAAAGGTCCATTTTTAGTTCTGAAGTCTTATAATATAGATTTCCCTAGGAATGCAAATACTGACACTACAACCGGAAGAAAAGGCAGATTGTAGCAATAGAGGATGTCATTGAGTTCACAGGAGAAGTTAACATTAAAGCCAAGAAAGGGACAGTTTTGACTCAAGAATTCCTAACAGAGAAAGAAACAAATGGAAGTTGAAGAGTCTTAAGATGAGATTAAGTAAAATATCACCAATATTTTCTATATTTGAAATCATAGATGAACACCTAATTAAGGAGAAAGTTTCGTGATGCTAATAAAAATAAAACATTTTTAAAAGTATAAAAGATCTCCAAATATACGCTTCTGACAAATCACATTTTGATGGTCTGAGAAGTTCACACAACATGGGTTTGCTAGAGGTTTTTTCTCAATAAGTCACATGACTTTTTTTCAGTTGCTATTGCACCAAGAGTGGGAGATTTCAGGGAACCCGATTGAAGAGGTTGGCTTCTGTCTTGGGAAAATACTCTTGTGGTTTTAGGGGGCAGCTTCCTTGCCAAACAGATCTGGAAAACATATCAAGCATGTACATAATCTGGAGATATATTTAGATTTCTTTTCCCCCAAACCCATATCCTCTTCATTTTGAAACATTTCTTGAAGTCAGGTCCAGGCAACCTATCAATTTCACTTTAATCACATGGGTTCGTTCAAAACTTAATCGGAGCTATATTTGTGCCCTTTTTTGTAACCAATATGTCAGCTCATGTCATTGAGGAAATTTTTAATTTTTCATTGATCCTCTACTTTTCCATGCATGATGTCCTTCTAAAGGGTAGAGCCCTCTGATGATATGGTTAAAGTATATGAGACAACATCTCACTATCCTTATTTATAAGGATCGTTCTGACTGTACTTCTTCTAAGACCAATTTTCCCATTCTTCTGGCAGTCCATCTATTTATTTTTTATTCATTTTTTTGTGGTGTCACTGCCCTGGTGGGAGTAGGAAGCCCAAGTCCATCTATTTAGTATTCTTGGCCATCATCACATGAGAAAGGCATCAATTCTTTATCCCTTTTATTCATCGATTGCCTTTTTTGTTTGTTTTTGTTTTTGTTTTTTGGGGGGGCATCACTCTCACTGGCGGTGGGAGTAGGAGACCCAGCCTTTCCTCCTGTGGAGTGGAATTGAACCTCCATTCCAGTGGGCTGCAGTCCCGCTCACAGCCACCACGCCACTGGGGCTCAGCCCCATTAATTGCCTTTTAGACGCTTGAGTCAGATACAATTTTAGTCCCCACTTATCACCATTTTATAGAAGTGTTTTACAACTTGCACAGCATAATATGTTTCTTGATATCTGGACTTCTGTTTCCATTAGTGGTGATGATTATGGATCCAAATAAAACGAAACACTTGAAAGTTCAATATTTTCCTATTTGTCATGATAGGACTTACTGATCTGATAATTTTTGATTTCTTGATTTTGAAGTGTAATCCAAACTGCGCTTCATGTTCTCTTCACTTTATTGGTAGATAAAATTGACTGTACAACTTTATCTTCTTCAGAGTAGTTGGCAAACAGCTACTCAGCTAAAACTACTTTTCCCAGCCTTCCTTACATTTGTGGCCCTGGTATTAGTTCTAGCCAATGCAGTGTGAACTAGAGATCTGGGCTTAACTCTCAAGTTGAATTGTCTCAGAAGTAGGCATGAATTCTCTGTTGACTTAATGGCAAAGCACCTGAAGCCTTGTTGTTGTCAAGTGGAGGGATAGTAGCAAACCGTAAGGGAGAAGTAGCTTGAAATGATGGTTGACTAGGAACTCTGGTCTTGGATATTACATGAATAAGACATATGCTTTTGTTTTCTTAAATATCTGATATCTGGGGGATTATGTTTCATAATAGTTGGTGCTATCTTTATTAATGTGGCATCAGTATTGGGGGAAGGCTTTTTGAACAACATGTGGTAGGCAGATGATGCAACCTTGCTTGCCGGAAGTGAGGAGGAATTGAAGAACTTGCTGATGAAAGTAAAGGATTATGACCTTCAGCATGGACTACAACTCAATGAAAGGAAGTCCAATGTCCATGCAACTGGACCATGCTGGTAACACCATGCTAAAGGGAGGAAAGGTTGAAGCTGTCAAAGATTTTGACTTGCTTGATTCCACCATTGATGCTCATAGAAGCAGCAGTCAAGAGACATACATACTGCTTTAGGTAAATCCGCTACCCAAAACCTTGTAGAGTCTTGAAGAGCAAGGATATGACTTTGAGGACTCAGATGTGCCTGATCCAAGCCATGGCGCTCTCCATTGCTTCATAGGGCTGTGAAAGTCGGACCCCGACTAATGAAGACTGAAAAACTGCTGCATTTGAAGTGTGGGGCTGAAACAACCTATTGAAAGTACCATGGATGGTGCTTAAAGGACCACCCTCCCGGTATGGTAAGGAGTACGGTTACAGGGCTCCTTAGAGCAAGGATTTCAGGACTTTGTCTTATATATTTTGGAAACATTATCAAGGGAGACCAGTCCATGGAGAAGGACATGGTGTTTGGTAAAGTAGAGGGGCAATGACAAAGAGGGAGGCCCTCCACAAGATGGACGGATGCAGAGGCTGCATCAGTGGGTTCCGGCAGAGGACGCAGTGTGAGGATGGCAGAGGATCATGCAGTGGCTTGCTCTGCACTGCCAGAGCCGCCCGGGGTCAGAGCTAGTTCGATGGCACCTAAGGCAACCACCACCTTTACTAATCCAATGAACTACATAATGTAATGCTCAATTTATGTTGCCGATTTCCATTTTAGCATTTTTTGGCCCAGGTCACTAAACTGAGATCGGATTTTTAAATGATGGTGAATCTATCTATATAGCATCTATACATCTGAGTTTCTATTCATTTGTTATTCCCATTTCCTAAAATCCTGTATAGATCAATGTACATATTTTATACAGTTGTTAGATATTACTAATATGTTTATGTCCTAGTTTATTATTTTTTATGATAAGAATGTGATTCATCAAACAGAAAAAATGTTTTGATGATGATGGTGGCAGCATATGTACAAATGTGCTTGATACAATGGATGTACAGATTTTAATGAGTTGGAAGAGCCCTCAATAGAATGACTCATTTTTTAAAAGGATGTGATTCATTTAATTTCACTGGGAGACACTATGCAGTAACGGTAGATACTGTATGTAGCACCATAAGAGTTTTGTCTTAATCTTAGTTTTGTTTTTTAGACTTCAGTGTTCTCAGAAGAGGTTCAGCTTTTGTTTAGGTTTTAGTGGATAGTGTTTTATGTTGGAAAACAAGGAGCCTTCCTTTAATCTTAAATATATGACAAAGTTGTTTGTGGTACAGTACATCATGAGTAAGACTGTGAGCAAAAAGGTCAGTAGTTCAAAGCTACCAGGCATTTTATGCCTGTCCCATTAAGATTGGCAGTCTCAGAAACTGTCAGGGACAGTTCTACTCTGTTGTTACACAGGTACTGTGAGTCATAGTTGACTAGATGGCAGTGATTTGAGTTGATATGACAAATTTCACTAAGTATTGTTAGGCTAACTTGCTTGTAAGAAGAGAGAGGATACAGTTATGTCCCAATAATTTATAAATGGAGCTTGCCACTTCTGAATTGTCCACATGGCATCATTTGCTTTTCTTAAGCAATTAGTCTATCAGATATATTTCACTATGAGTCATAATTGATTAATGGCAGTGAGTTTGGTTTTTTTTTTTTTTTTTTTGGTGGGGGCTCTTTGACCTGCACTCCAAGGGGCAAGTATGTGTAAAAATGAAGTTAAAATCAACTTCCATAGTTATATTTGAGAAATTAAAAAGCATGTTCTTTTCAGGTTTGGGGTGACTTCTGTTCACTGGTACAGTTATGTTTACAGGTTAATTTTAGTCTTCCTTGCCTCTCACCAGATCAAATATTGTGTGGGTGGCAAATTCTAGGAAACTGGTCAGATTTTTAAAACACTTTACCATGATTCTTAATATGGGGATGGCCATAATTAGAGGAAACGATAGGTTGCACTAGAAACTGTTCATGGTTGGGTGGTAGAGTTTTGACCTTTTCCTGTAGATTTCATTGGTAGTCCCTGACCAACCTGTGGTGGCCTCTTGGTCTGTGGATTCAGAGTTTGACTGAGGGGTTAGCCAGAGTTCGTAGTGGAACAACTAAAGAGGGTAGATAGGCCATATCAGCAGAACTGGCACACCCACTCGTCTGGGTCAGGGAGGAAGCGGAGTCTGGGATGGGGAAAGTGGCTCTTTGTTGCTTTCAGACAGTGCCAAGACATGTTGGATTGGGGTTTCAGTCTTGTTTTTGTTTATGCGGAGTTGGTTGAGACAAAAGTGAAATTGTGGTGTCTTAACCTCTAGAGAGATCTCAGACATACATCTTGCTTCATCAAGCTTGATCTCTGGAGGATTCCTTTTATGGTGTATAGACGATGGCGTTTTGTCTAAATTTGGAAGGACAAGGGTGACAGAGCTTCATTTAAATCTCAAAATACTTGGAATTTATATAAACTATGTTCAGAAGGTTAATAAATAAAAAATAGTCATACTTTTTAATTTTTCACCAAAAGAATAATAAGCTCACATGTACTAAATGTGCTTTCCTTAAAATATTTTTTACACTCAAAGTGTTTATGTAAAATTGGAAGGCTGGTTTATTTCTTGCAGTCTTTAATATCAACCTTGATTATCAACCAGCTGGGCAAGGTGGCTAGACCTAGGATATCACTAATGATCTTCTCATGCCAGTTAAGTCTCCCTGGGCAGTTACTTTTCTTCACACAAAGTTTTGAGATTTTCTACCAAGATTCATGAAACGTAAAATAAAACACAAACTCATTGACATTGAGGTGATGCCAACTCAGCATCCGTAAAGGACAAAGTAGAATGTCCTTGTGAGTTTCCAAGACTGTTAATTACTCTTTACTGTTACTCTGAAATCCCTGTCTTTCCCCAGAGGAGCAGCTGGTGGGTTTGAACTGTTGATCTTTCACTTGGCGGCCTAATGTATACGGTGACCCTTGTCACCATGGCTCCTTAAAAGTATATATTAAAGAATTGAAGGATTCAGGGAAGGGAAATTTTTAAAGATTAAAGACAATTTAAAACTATTCATTGTGTTTGCTTTGAGAATCTAATTTAATATCATGATCAAAAACACCCATTGTAGTTGATGCAACAGTAGATGGAATGTAACAGTAGATGTAGTGTATTATATTTACCTATTTAGCTCTTCAAAAGATCTCTTTGAAACTGTGGCACTGGAGAAGAATATTGAAAGTCCTATGGATGGTGAAAACGACAACTGACCTGTATTGGAAGAAGCAAGATGAGCAGGCTCTGTAGAGACTTCATCTCACCCACTTTGGACATTGTGTCAGGAGAGAAGAGTTCCTGGAGTAGGTCATTGGGCAGAGTAAATGGAAGAGGAGGCAGATCAGAGGAAGATGTCAAGGAGAGGAGCTGACACCGTGGCTGCAGCAATGGGCGCAAGCACAGACACTAGGGGGAGGATGGCGCAGGACCGGGCAGGGTTTGATTCTGTTGTGCATGGATTAGCCAGCCCTGAAATGATGGGATACCAAGCACAGAAAACAACACCCGAATTAAGGCTTAGAACAGTGTTTGCCCCTGACAAAGGAGTCTGCTTAAGTAGAGACAGGGATTGGAGGAATATTTCCAGTTTTCATGGAAAATTTTTATAACCTTTAGATTTTGGAATCTGCTTCTATTAGTCCTTATAACTGAATAGAAAATTATCACATACTAAGTACTTTAAGTCAACACACACTTATTATCTCAAAATTTCTGTGGTTCTGGAATCTAGGCATGACTTAGCTGGATCCTCTGTAACTGAGTCTTCTCACTATTGAGTGTTCTCTAGGGCTTGTGGTCCCTGATGGCTGGACTGGGAAGAATTCTTGGTAGATTTCAATTTTTTGGTGGTGTTCAACTAAAAGTCTCACATGCTAGTTGACTTCTGGTGAGAGAATTCCCTCTGTTATTTTCTACATGGCAGCTTGCATCATCAAACTATGCAAGTCCAGATGACAACAAACGGAGTCTAATAGCCAAATGGAATGCATATTTACTACCTTCCATTACTTAGAACCTCTTTATTGCTGTTTCCATGGACATTGCTGATGGATCCAAGCAAGATAAAATCTTTGACAACTTCAACCTTTTCTCTAATCATCATGGAATTACCTGTTGGTCCAGTTGTGAGGGTTTTAGTTTTCTTTACATTGAATCGATATTTAGAAAGGCTACAATCCTTAATCTTCATCAGCAATTGTAATAGATCAAAAGACACGTTGCATTATGCAAATGTGCTGCACAAGACCTGTTTTCAAGACATTTTTATGGGTATATAGTTCACATATAATACAATAAACAAAATTTGTACCATCATCACCACAGTTTAGAACATTTTCTTCATTCTTTTACTCATTGATATTAGCTTCCCATCTCCTCCAACTTTTACTGCCATGCCCTTAAGGAACCATTATTCAAGTTACTGTCTTGAACAATTTATCTAGCCTGAATTTCATGTACTGGAAAACATTTAAACACAAACATACCTAAACTATGAAGAATAGCAAGGCAAAACATTAAAAATCTCAATCAAAAAGAAAGCAGAAAATATTAAAAAAACTGTCACACATTTAAATGGATCATAAGGGGAGCAAATGACAGGATGCTAAATTTAACTTAACTGCATCTGCAAATCCAATCTCCAATGTATTCTACATGCTGGCAGTCCTATTCCTGTCCATGGTCCATGATCAGCTGGGATTCACCAGGGGATTAATCCATGTGAATTACCCCTTCATTTCTTTGAAAAAATGGAAACAGCTTTAAAATGGGTCTAAAATGAGCTCAAGTAATATTACATTTTGAACTAAGTATGTCTGCCATAATCAATTTTATAATTCTGTCTTTCTGATAACAGGCTATTCATATCCCTCAGCTATCAATACAAGGGATTCACCAGAGGCTTAATCCACGTGTGGATGCTGCAAATGGATTTGGGGTTTCAAGGGTCATTCATAACCTTCTGCAAACCAGGTGTTCATAATTTAAGCTGTGAGGTCATTCCCTTTTTAATTGTGTTATTTACTATACTAGCATTGCTGAGGCTAGTGTGCTTTTTTCATGTGCACATAGCTGCCACCTCACTTAGGTAACTATTTTTTAAATAAATCAAGTGTAAAGGGATTTTTCCAAAGTGAACCTATTATGTCCAGCGAAGTCACCTGTTTCTAATCTATCAAACACAGTGACTACTGTCTAATTAACCTACCTCTAAGGACTGAGATCCTACTCCTACAGTAAAAATGCAGGTAAGGCTAAATCACACACAGCTGATTTTGCTCAAAAAAAACCAACAAAGCAAAGAATATTGAGAGTGAGGATGCTAATTAAAAATTAATGTGAAAATATCTTAAATAAGTTATATAGTTTTTCCAGGTATCATTTAATGTTTTTGCATTAATATTTTAAAACTCTTCCTTGATCCAAAATCATTGCAAGGAGGGAGTGAGAGGCAGGTAGGGATTAATCAAGGGTAGGGCAACTGAGAGATATTACTGAAACCCAAATGAAGGCTGAGCATCATAGTGGAACAGGAAGGAAGTATAAGGAAATAGGAGAAGGAAATAGCAGGCAAGGGGCATTTATAGAGCTCTAAATACAGGCATGTACATAGGTAAATACATTTATATATGGTGAAGGGGAAATAGATTCATGTGCACATATTTATAGGATCAGAATTAAGGAATTGGATGGACCGTGTACCTCCACTCAAGTACTTTCTCAATTAAGAACACTTTGTTCTTTTAAATTGGCATTCCATAATGCTCACCTGAAGACAAAAATGTACATATGCAATAGTGTTGAAGAAAACTAATGGTGCCCAGCTATCAAAAGATGTAGTACCTGGGGTCTTAAAGGCTTGAAAGCAAACAAGTGACCATCTAGTTCAGAAGCATAAGAGCCCACATGGAAGAAGCACAATAGCCTGCGTGAACATGAGGTGTCGAAGATAGCAGGTACCAGGCATCAAGGAACTTAACATTGTATTAGTGTAAGTGAGGGGGAGTACAGGTTGGGGACCCAAAGTCCACCTGTAGGTAACAGACTTCTCCTTACAGAGAGGTCACAGGGAGGAGATAAACTAGTTAGGGTGCAGTGTAGCAATAAGAAAACATTCAACTTTCCTCTAGTTCTTCAATGCTTCCTCCTTCCCGCTGTCATGATCTCAGTTCTACCTTACAAATCTGGCTAAGCCAGAGGACGCACACTGGTACAGATAGGAGCCAGACGCAGAGGGAATCCAGGACAGAAGAGATTGGCAACACGGGGAGGGTGGAGTAGAAAGAGGAAGCTGATCATAAAGATGTACATATAACCTCATCCCTGGAGAACAAATGGGGAAATGGGTGAAGGGAGACATCAGACTTTGTAAGAAATGACAAAATAATAATAATTTATAAATTATCAAGAGCTTATGGGGGGGTTGCATGAAGGGAGGGGAAAATGCAGAGCTGGTAACAAGAGCTTATATGGAAAGCAAATGTTATGTGAATGATGAAGGCAGTGGATGTAGAGATTTGCTTGACACACAGTGGACTTATTTATGGATTGTGATAAGAATTGTATGAGCCCCTGATGAAAGGACTTTTAAAAGATTCTTCTTTATAACATAATCCAGTTTTTTGAACCTCTTTTATAGTTCTTATTAAATGTTAACTGTACAAAATAAACTACATCATTGCTATACTTTATATATAAAGATATATTTCAATATATCTTTTTATATATATTTAAAATGATCCTTAGATATAAAAATGGCTGTTAAATTATATGAATCCCACCCCTGTCTTTGATGGTTAGAATGTATGTCAAAGAGCGACTCCTGGGTTAGGTTCGAGATAAAGTCCAACCTATCCATCACATCGCAGCTGATAACACTTCCTCTGGCACGTGGCTTTTTGTATAAGCAAGGGGCCCTGAGCAGAGCTCTTCTTTCTTGCTCCTTCTACTGTATGTGGATCCTGCATCTAGTTAATCAATTCAGCCACTTGCGTTGTCAGCTGATGGCAGACCGCAGATCCATTTACCTCTGCATCCACCAGACTGTGGCTGCTTTGCTTCATCAACCTGCTTCCTGTTTGTGAGATCCTGGAGTTGTGCAAGTCAGGAGACGTGTCTGGTAATCATCTGACCTGTGGACACAAACGGAACTGATCTTACCTACTTTTACTGACGTCTAAGTCATTTCTTGATATAAATCTCTTCCTACAGGCATACGTGTACAAGTTTCACTGGTTTTGCTTCTCAAGGGAACTCAGTCTAACACACACACTTTCAGGGAACTTGTGAGAATAAATTCTCCACCCAGAGCAAAGATAACACTTGTTGCTTCACATCATAAGTTGGTGTTCCCCTCTCCCTTGGCTCACTTGCCTGAAAACAGAAATTTACATGTGGTAGTGTGAGGTAGAGTCACGTGACTTTTCTGGGAAAAGTTTTGTAGGTACTGAGAACTCACATGCCTTCTTTTTATCTCTTCTTCATTCTAAATCCATCCACCCACTGTGGCAATTAATGCCCACATAGAACTTATTGGAGCACCAATTCTTTTTTGCTGAAAATTTGGTAACAACTCTACCTTGTGGCTAATTCAATCCCCCACACTCTCCATATATCCAGTGTGTAGCAGGGAACATTTTACAAGAAATAACATTTATGGTGTTAGAAACAAAACCAAAAGTAGGTACAAGGATAGCAAATGGTCATCCTGTTTTTGGTCCAGAAAGGAGATGGGTGAAGGGCTCTAAAGTCCAGGTTTCATCCTACTCCTGATTTTATTAATACAGTCAGCATATTTTCCATCATGCCAATTTCGAAACTCTCTCTTGCCATGTGATTGTACCATTGCGCAAACAGGGAAAAGGGGCTCAATGGAGGTTAAGGCCCCCCTGAATTCCTTGAGTTGATTTCAAGTCATAGTGACCTGATAGTACACAATCAAACTGCTCTGCAGGATTTCCAAGATGATAATATTTTTTTTCGCATCACTATCCTGGTGGGAGTAGGAAGTCCAGCCTTGCTCCTGGAGAGCTGCTGCTGGATTTGAACTGTCAACCCTGTGGGCCACAGTCCCACACACATCCACTGCACCACCAGGGCTCAGTGATGATAATATATTTTTTGGGGGGAGGGCATCACTGCTCTCCGGTGGTGGGAGTAGGAGGCCCAGCCCCACTGCTGGAATTGAACCTCCGTCCCAGTGGGCTGCAGTCCCGTGCACAACCACTACGCCACCGGGGCTCAGACCGATGATAATATTTTTATGGGAGCAGAGAGACTCTTCTTTTTTCAATGAAACAACTAGTCAGAATGCTTTGCTTCCTATTACAATGTATAATTTGGAAACATCTTGGACCTAAAGAAGAAAGTATCAAGCAGCTATTCTTGGTTCTTGTTATTTTTCAATTATATGAAGTTAGTATTGTGAGGGAAGTACTCATCTCCTAAACTTCCTATTTAAGAAGTAAAAAGAAGTCAAGGAAGGTCTACTCTGACCAAGAGATAATGACAGTTTATTCAATGGAAGAGCTTTGTGTTTTTTTTTCTTTGCTCATAAGCATAGCTTTAGGAAGTCTAACCCCCACAAATGTATGTGTACATTTTGCCAAACCACAGGGCTGACCAAAATGGCATCACCCAAATCTCAATCTTGGGAAATTGTGAATTGTGCCTGGAAAGCTTAACTAAAACAAACAAATACAATAATTAAAAATAAATCAACATTTGAGTTTCCAAAGTCAAGCTTAGAAAAATTTGGACTGGCAACTATTATTGACAAATTCAATGACACTAGTTTTAGAATTCTTTCTTCAAAAAACTGGAATAATTCTGTTTCTTTTAGGTAGGAATTCTTTTTTTAGGCAGTCAAAAATACGATAACATGTACAACTAAGTTCCCTGTTCCACAGTAATTTATTATGCATGCAAACTTAAACAGTTATGAGTGTTTTAGAGATATTGAAGTATTAAGAAGGCAGAAGCATTCATTTCAGCCTGTTGTTCAGTGTTTTCATTAACTTTCACATGAATAGCCTGGATATTTATTATTAATTAGGTGGCAAAGTTATAAGGCATTAAAGAAAAGTTGGGTATTGAGATATTAATCTAAGTTTGGTGATTGTTGTTAGATTGGTACTGTTGAGTTGGGTCCTACACAAGAAAACACTGCCTAGTCCTATTTCATCTTCACAGTTTGTTTTATACTTGAGCTCATTATTGCAGACCATGTGTAAATAGCTTTATTGAGTATCTTTTTTATGACCCTCTACTTTTCCAAACATAATGTCCTTCTCTAGGGTTTGGTCCCTCCTAATGATAATCCCAAAGTATGTAAGAGGAACATCCACCATCCTTGTTTGGTGGATTCTGACTGTGCTTCTTCTAAGACAGGTTTTACACTTTGCTGTCAGTTGGCCTATCCATGTCTTGGCCTACTGTAGTGATTGTGTGTTGCTGTGATGCTGATGGCTATATTACCTGTATTTCAAAGACAAGCAAGGCCATCCAAAGTGAACAGAATACAGCAAAACTTTCAGACTATGAACAGACTATGAAGAAGAAACAGGATATCCACTTCTGAGGAATTAACAACTGAAAGTCCTGTAATCAGCATGGAAAATTTGCAGTTACTGAAAACCTGCTGATTAGATGCAGAGCGTTGTCAGAGGTAGTGCCAGAAGATGAGTCTCTCAGCACAGAAGGAATTCAAATTAAGACAGAGAAAGAGCTGCCTTCGACCATAATGATGCAGATAGAGTAATGTCTGTGGGAGGAACATCTTCAGGACCTGCACTCACTGATGGAGCACGACACAAAATGAGAAGAAGCAGTGGAAAACACCTATTAATAATTGATACCATAGATTGTACAAAGTATAAACCCAGGAAAATTAGAAGTGGATAAAAAGAGATAGAATGTATAAAGATGCACATTTATAGTCATTAGGGAACTGCACTGCACTGGCTGTTGGCCATTTTGAATCAGAAAATCATATATGCCAGGAATGGCAAAGTCAAGAGAAATGCCATTGCATTCATTGCCAAAAATGAAATTTCAAGATCTATCTTGAAGTATAATAGAGTCTGGGATAGGATACTAACTATGCACATCCAAGCAAAGCCAATCAATACGACTGTTATTCAAATGTGTGTTCCAACCACTCAACCTAGTGGTGAAGAAGTTGGAGAATTCTACCAATGATTTCAACCTGAAATTGATCCAACATATCATCAGGTTACATTGATAGCTATCGGCAATTGCAATGCAAAATTTAATAACAGAAAAGAAAGAACAGTAGTGGGAAAATATGAACCTGGTGATAGAAACAAAGCTGAATATCATCTTATTCAATTTTGCAAAACAAAGGACTTGTGAATTGTTCAGAACATATACCCTTTTCCAGCAACACAAAAGGATTAGAACCTTCAGTGTGCATTAGAACTCATTGAAAAGAAAACAAAAATCCTCACAACTGGACCAATAGATAAATGAAGAAAATATTGAAGTTGTAAAGAATTTTATCTTGAATCCACAATCAATCATGGAAGTGGCAGTCAAGAGCTCAAACACACACGACATTGGGTAAATCTGCTGCATAAGACCTCTCTGAACTGTTGAAATGGAAGGATGCTACTTCGGTGACTAAGATGCCCCTGACTAAGCCATTGTATTTTCAATCACTTCTTATGCCTGTGAAACTTGGTTATTTAATAAGGAAGACTGAAAAAAAAAATCAATGCATTTGAATTACGGTACTGGTAAAGAATATTGAAAGTATCCTGGACTGCCAAAGGAACAAATGCATCTGGCCTAGAAATACAGCCAGGATGTCCCCTAGAGACAAGGATAGTGAAGCATAGTCTCATTGACTTCGGACATGTATTAGGCAAGACCAATCCCTGGAGAGGACATCATGCTTGGGAAAGTGGAGAGGCAGTGGAGAAGAGGAAAGCCCTCAGTAAGATGCATGAGCAGTGAGCCTGCATCAATGGGCTCAGCTATAAGAACCATTGTAATAATGGCTTAGGACTGGCTTTGTTTCCTTTTCCTGTACACAGGCTTCCTTCTCTAGGACTCAGAACAGACTCAAAGGCACAAAACAACATCAGCTGACCGTTGGTGGTATGTTCAATGTTCTCTGCCAACAATATAATTCAAATGCAATAATTATTTTTGGTCTTCTTTGGTGTCTCTTTTTACTCTTTGACGAAGGTTTTTAATGCACACTTTACTTTAGTAAGTCTTAGCCAATTATTTTGCCTTCAGCTGTATGTATTTTCTTCATTATAGTTGGTAATGTGTTTATACCCTGTAACATAGCATGATGATTGGTAATGCATGAAAATGTAATGATATCTTATTTTGTATCATTAAGGTCAAATGAACTTGTCAATAGGACCGGAATTTTGTATCTGCATTTTTCTAATAAGAAATGACTGAGATGTAAGTATATGAATTAAATTCTGATTCCCCACCTCCCCCATGCATTGTATATACTAACCTCCGTACTTCTTTTTAAAAAATCATTTTATTGGGGACTCATACAAGCCTTATCCAAGTCCAAACATACATCCATGGTGCGCAAAGCACATTTGCAACTTTATTGCCACCAACATTCTCAAAACATTTTCTTTCTACTTGAGTCCGTGGTATTAGCGCCTCATTTTTCCCCTCTCTTCCCGATTTCCCATTCCCTCATGAACCCTTGATAATTTACAAATTATTATTATTTCATCATATTGTACACTGTCCAATGTCTACCTTCACCCTCTTCCCTGTTGCCCATACCCCGGGGAAGAGGTTATACGTAGATCCTTATAATCAGTTCCCCCTTTCAACGCCACCCTTCCTCCACCCTCATGGTATCGCCACTCTCACCACTGGTCCTCAAGGAATCATCTGGCCTGGATTCTCTGTGTTTCTGGCTCCTATCTGTACCAGTGTACATCTTCTAGTCTACCCGAATCAATAAGGTAGAATTGGGATCATGATTGTGGGAGGGAAGGAAGCCTTTAAGAACTAGAGGAAAGTATTTCATCGTTGCTCCACTGCACCCTGACTGGCTCATCTCCTTCCTGAGACCCTTCTTTAAGGGAATGTTGCTTCATCTACAGAAAGTTTTTGGGTTCCCAGTATGTACTCTCCCTCATTTATCATGATACGATTTTTAGTTCTTTGACACCTGGTACCTGATTCCTTCAATACCTCATGGTCACACAGGCTAGTGTGCTTCTTTCATATGAGCTTTATTGTGTCTGAGCTAGATGGCTGCTTGTTTACCTTCAAGTCTTTAAGACTCCAGATGCTGTATCTTTTTTTGTGGGCATCACGGCCCCCTGGTGGGAGTAGGAGGCCCAACCTTGCTCCTGGAGAGCTTCTGCTGAATATGAACCACCAACCCCATGGGCCACAGTCCTGTACACAACCACTATGTCACTGGGGTTCAGCCCAAGATGCTATACCTTTGGATATCTTTTGAGAATCAGTTTCCTTTGTTACGGTAGTCATACAATAACAGTGTAAGATGTGACTTACATCAGTTAGTTTTAAGATATTAAAGAAACAAATTAAACAAAGAAGTAGGAAGCATTGCTGATGGAAGATTGAAAACATGCTACATGAAACATGCTACATGAAATCAAGATCAGAAGGTGAAGAGACATGGAGTTTTCCTCAGAGATCACATAGGCAAAGACTTTTCTTGAGTTGTTGTCTTAAATTCAGATTTATAGCCCCCAAAACTGTGCTGAAATACATTTCCGTACATTACAGCTCTATTCTGGACGTTACAGCCACCTACCTGTATTTCTGCTATAGAATCACTAAGAAACCAAGATAATAGCTAACTTAACCCATACTTATGCTTTGACTCTTTCCAAACAATACAGTTCTTCAAGTCATCATGATAGAGAAAGGAGACAAAAGAACATTTAACAGTTCATTGTTATTAAGTGCATAAATTTGTTTAACAACGCTAAAAGATACAGATATTATTCTTCCTACTGTTCTAATGAGAACATAGAGGCATAGAAATTTTGAATGACTTTCTCATGGTTGTACACTGCACACAAGACATAGTAAGGATTGGAGCCCACACATGGCTTTCATATTCTCTTAATTACATGTGTGTATGTATATATGTAATTATATATCTGTATATATACTATACATAACTTATTTTGTTTTTGTTGAGAATATATTGCCATATTCATTGGAGACACTTGCTCAACTGCCTTGTAAGCATCTATCTGCCTTGAGCATGCCTTTCTGTAAGGAAGCCCAAACTAGTCACTTAGAGTGGGCATATTAAGGGTCTATGAAACTAAAGGAGCTATGAAAAGAGAGAGGAATAGTGGAAAAGAGAGAACTCGATGAACCCTACCCAGCTTTTGAACTCCATTGTGGTTATTTTTAGGTGATAGCTCACCCTGTCTGACTCGTAGTGACCCTTTGTACAGCACAATGAAATGCTGCCCGGCCCTGCACCATTTTCACAGTTGCTATGTTTGAGCCAGTCGCTGCAGCCACTGGGTCAATCCATCTTGTTTTAATTCTCTTGACAGCCAATGGTACTTTTAAGTACTTTCAAGATTCTTCGCCAGCCCCATAATGCATTGATTATTTTTCCATCTTCCTGATTCAATGTCCAAGGTTCATCAGCATAAGACACCATTGTAAAATACTAAGTCTTGGACCAGGCACACCTTAGTCCTCAAATGAACATCCTTGCTTTTCCACACTACAGAAATCTTGTGCAGCAGACTGACCCAGTGTAATCAGTCATTTGACCTATTGACTGCCATTATTATAAGCATTGATTGTGGATTCAAACAAAATGAAATCCTTGACAGCTTCCACTCTTTCCCCACTTATCATGATGTTAAATATTGGTCTAGTTGCAGAGATTTGGGTCTTCTTTCCATTGACTTGCAACCCATATTGAAGGCTGAAATCTTTGACCTCCATCAACAAGTGCCTCAAGTCCTCCTCACTTTCAGAAGGTTGTGACATCTGCATATCACAGATTGTTAAATCTTCTAATCCTAATGTGACATTCTTTTTCACATAATCCAGCTTCTCTGATGATTTGCTCACCATCATGATACCAACTTTAGTCACTATTTTCCTATGAACACTTGAGAGACTTCAAACCAGAACTGGCTTGCAGAGACCTTCCTGAACTCCTGAAGAATGATCTGGTGATTTTAAAATAAATGATGATTATTGCTTCATGGCAATTCTTCTGCAGTGGTAGTAATGGAGCATTCAGATTTTATCACTTGAGCCTTCCCAATGACAGAAAAGAGTTCTCTGTGAAGTGTGAAATCACAAAGTAAATGACTCCAGACTGAGAAAAAAATCAAGTTTGTTCACAAGAAAGCACCGAAGTGTAAAATGTTTCTAGTTTTAAAAGGGATTAGTGTTCCAAAGCTCTGACCTTCTGTTGCGCAAGTATATTCCTCATATGCTCAAAAGCTCACTGCCATTGAGTTCATTCTGAGACCTAAATATAATTATTAGTGCTTTAACATCGTTTCTTAGCTAACATTTTTCTTCAGAAGAGGATAAATGCTTAGTACTTTTTCATTGTACTAAGGGGTTTGAAGATTACTGCTAGACATGTTTTTTAAAACCTTGAAAATGACAATCTGTCAAACTGAGAGGGAATTTAAAATACAGTTCTGAGTGTTTTATTGATCTCAGGCTTCCCACACACATTGTTACACGCTCTCCACTCAGGTGGAGGCAGGGGAATGCTGTATGTCTTGCCGTATAGTCTTCACTTCCCAGTGGCATGCTACAAAGACAGCAAGCCACAGACCCAGTTCTGCCACACACATATCAACATTACTAACGAACTTCACAAGATTCGCTCCAAGGCAACCAATCAATGTACGTTGTACCAGCCCTCCTCTTGATAGTCTTGGGCTTAACAGATTCTTTGAATGTTCTTGTTTATAATGCAAAGACACTACAGCTTATGCAGACTTTCTTGTCAATTGTACTTATAAATTATTGCTACTTGCATCCATGAAATACTTTTTCTAATAATCCCTAATGTTATTTCACAAACTCTTTGGTGGAGATTTAGACAGTGACCTTTGAAGCACTTGCTAACAAAAATCCTGGAATGTGGCCTCCTCCTTGTGGTTTTTCCTAGCTTTTAAAAAAGCCAGAATGTAAATTTCAAATATTAATAAACTGCTTCAAGACTTTTGATCAAAGTACATACTCTCCTACTAGAATTAAAGGTTTAAGAGGGTATGGAATTTTCTTTTTTATGTAATAACTCTTGTACCTGGAACAGTGCTTGGGAAGTGGCAGATACTCAATGTTTTCATTGTTGTTGAATGAGTGGATGAGTCAGGATATCCAATCTACATTAAACTTTCTATACTTATATATTTATTTTTATACTATGTTATAGTTTTCTTAATTTAATTAAAGGGTTAGGTAATGCTTAAGTGATTCTTTGTAGTGGGATCCACATTGTATTGCTGGCTGTGTTCTGAGCAGTAACTTGGAGGCATACTCTTGATATCTGGCACTCCTCAAAATGACCCAAGACCTGTGACATTCATTCTTATATTTTGTTTATTTGCCTATACAATAAAGTTGCTATGTTGCTATAACACTAAGAGTCAGCCTGTGAGAGCTCACTAGAGAGGTATATGGAGTCTCTGCCCTCACCAGGAGGGAAATTTACCTGAGATGATCATTGCAAAATCCTCTTCAGGAAAGGTGGATTTATGAAGACAGTAACTGGATTATTAATTACCTGGGAGCATGGATGAGGAGATACAGAGGACAGGGAGAGTCAAGAGCAGTGGGTAAGAGAAGGAAGAAAATGTTCCCAAACTCACTGTGCTTATGAATGCACAACACTTCCTAATCTGACCGAATACTTGAGTTGTATGAAATATTACTAGAGATCAATAGATCTATTAAAAATAAAATATGGGACCGACCCCTAATCCTAACTACATGGGGTTCCTACTTCCCACCGTAGAGGAAGACACTTTTGAGGACAACCCTGAAGCTATAGCTCAGGAAGTAGGCCGTGTCCAATAAGGAGCAAAGGAAGAGGGAAGGAGAAAAAGTGCAACACACCCCGCACAACCAAGCCCTGAGAACAGTATTCCAGGCCCCAGTAGCCAATGCACAGAGAGAATCACAGGGCCAGCCCCATCACAACACAAGATGGCATCCTTCACAGACACATAGCACTAAGGGGGGTGGCACTGAGGTCATAGGGAGAGAGATGTGTCCCGTTTCATCCCACAGCACCGGGCTGAAACACTCAGGGCATACAGTGGAGCAGCAAAGGGAGCAAAGCGGTGAAGTCCTGAGAATTGCCAAAGGGGGCCTTTGGGGTCGGGGTGTGACACCTCAGTGGACTCAACAGGAAAACACTTTAAAAGGTCTACAGATAGACCTGCAACTGTTTGAGGGCTTCTCAGGTTTTTCTATTGGTTTTTTAATTTATGTTTTTTTTGGGGGGGGGTGGGTAATTAGCTGTTGTTGATTTACTTTTTGTCTTTTTTTATTTGTTATGTGTTGCTTTGCTTTGTTCTTGCATGCATTATTGAATATGCATGTCTGTCTGGATAAGATAGGCAAGAGGAACAATCCAGAGGAGAGAACAATGGTTCTGGGGGGGCAGAGGAGAGGGGGAGGTAGGGAGAAGGAAGCGTGTTCCAATAAACCCAGGGATAAGGCAATGATAAATGATGGCGAGGAGAGCATAGGACACTTGGGAGTGGGGCAGGGGCCGGTAATGTAGCCAAAAGAGATGACCACAACCTGAATGAATGTCAAACATGATAGTGGGATGGGAGAAATTAAACGGAAATAACTGGGAAGCAAAGGATATTTATAGAGATCTGAGTACAGGCATATGTATAAGTAAATAGATTTATATATAATGAAAGAGAAATAGATCAATGTACATATATTTATAAAGTATTATGGCAGCAGATGGGTATTGGGCCTCCACCCAAGTACTCCCTCAATGCAAAAACAATTTGTTCTACTAGCATGGCACACTGGGATGTTCACCTTCTCTGACGTGATCTCTGAAGACAAATGTGTGCATAAGCAAAAGTGGTGAAGAAAGCTAATGGTGTTTGGATAGCAAAAGATATACCTTCTGGGATTTTAAAGACTTGAAGGTAAACAAGAGGCCATCTAGCTGAGAAACAACAAAGCCCACGTGGAAGAAGCACACCAGCCTGTGTGAACATGAGGTGTTGATGGGATCAGGTATTAGGCATCAAAGACGCCAAACCCAACAAATAAACAAAAATCATACCAATTGGAATGAGGGGGAAGGGCAGAGTGGAGACTCCAAGCCCATCAGTAGTCAATTGAATAGCCCCTGTCAGAAGAGCCACAAGGAATAGATGAGCCAGCCAGGGTGCAGCATAGCACCAATGAAACATACAATCCACCTCGAGTTCTTTAATGTTACCACTCACTCGCATGACCCCAGTTCTACCTTACAAATCTGGCTAGACTGGAACAGGTGTATTGGAACAAAGAAGAACTCGAAACACAGGAAATCTAGAACAGATAAATCCCCTCGGAACAGTAAGGTGAGCAGTGATACTAGGAGGCTAAGGGAAAGGGGAGGGGGAACCGAACATAATAATCGAGGGATGGTTCCTCTTTCAGGGGGAAAGATAGCAGAAAAGTGGGTGAAAGGAGATAGAGGCTAGTGTAAGATATGGGGGAAAATAATTTATAAATTACCAAAAGGGCATGGGGAAGGGAGGAAACAATAAAAAATGAGTGGATACCAAGGGCTCAATTAGAAAGAAAATCTTATGAAAAAATGAGAACAGCATATGAACAGATGTGTTTGACACAATGGACACAGATGTGGATTGTGAAAAGAGCAGTAAGAGCGTCAAATAAAATAAAATTGTAAAAAATCATGGGCAAAAGCTTTTAGAGTCCTTGAACAACTAATGGAAAGGAAGAAAATTCAAACCCACCCAGGATTTCTTGGAAATAAGGCCAGGTGATGAGCTTTCAAAATAGTCTCAGTCTTAGAAACTTTATGGAACAATTCTACTATTCATGCACAGAGTCACCCTGAGTTGGAATGGACCAAATGGAAAGTCACCAAAACCTAATTCAGCATGCAATGGGCACCGGTGTGCTGGAGCTGTTGCTGACAGATTCATGAGAGCTGATGGTGATATTATTGTCAAAGTTTTGCATCAATTGCAGGCAATTAAATGCTATGTTTGGGGCCAGGCATGACTCAGCCTTCAAAGTGATATCTTTGCTCTTTAAGTGTTGTGCAGCACATGCACCCAAAGCTAGTATTATTTAATCTCTTTACTGCAGCTTCCACGGGCATTGATTGTGAACACAAGTAAAATGAAATCATAGACTACTTCAAACTGAGCTCCATTCAATCCGATGTCCTTTATCTGTTAAGTTATGAAGATTTTTCTGTTTCCTATCCATTGAGGTGTAATCCACACCAAAGGCTGCCCTGATCGATCTTCATATTCAAGTCCTCTTCGCTCTCAGCAAATACAGTTTTTGCACCAATACAGATATGCACCAATGGGTGCATATCAAAGGGCACTAATGAGTCTTCCTCTAATCTTGATGCCATGCTTTTTGTATAGCTCAGTTTCTTGAATTATCTGCTCAGCCTAAAGATGAAGCAGCTGTGACAAATCAAAGCAAAGCTTGTAGAACACGAATATTGCTCATGGGGCAGAACCAACTCGTTGGGACTGGGTTTGTTTAGGTAGCCCTACAACATTGAAAACATTATCATCTCATAATACAAACTGCATGCTTTGTTTCAATCATAAAGTATTTGTTAATGCTGCATAATTGTATTCTTGAATGAAATTTGGATAAGCAAGTCTACATCGCTATTCATGAGGAGAAATTTAGAATCTGATGTTTCTGATTAACAAATTCACAAAACTAATTACTCCCACTGCCAACAAAGTCTTGTTCCTCTGAAAAAGAAACACTGCTTAAAACCTGGCAACATATTTCACTTGGTCATGATAGTACTGCAGAAAATATAAAAACTGTGTTTGTTTAACAAGGAAATCTGCCCATTAGTTGAAAGTTTATCTTACATTGTTAACATCAAGGTAAATTTTTGAAGATCTCATTTCTTTTTTATTTTTTTTATTTTTTTTATTTTTTTTAGTTTTTTTAGAAGATCTCATTTCTTGACAAACAAACCATAGATGATACTTCTGGTGATAAATCTAATACTTTGCTTTAATTGAAGTTTCACTTCCAATAAATAAATAAGTAACCAAACTCGTTGCCTTTGTGCCAATGCCAACTCAGAGTGGAGATCTAGTATAGTGTAGAACTGTCCCTGTCTATTTCTAAGACTGTAATTCTTTATAGGGGTAGCAAGTCTTGGCTTTCTTTTGCAAAGTTCATTGAGGGCAATAACTAAAGCAAAGATCCCTAACAAGTTAAATTAGATCTCCATTCACATAGTGTTTTTATTGTTGACAGATTAAAAAAACTACAGAGTTTACCAATGCTTTGTGTTTTATTGGTTTCAACTGTACTTTTCTTGTTAGAACATGAATAAAAGCAGTTGCTATCACCTGACTTCAATTCATTGTAATATCACATGTGTCAGATTATAACTATTTTGTAGGGTTTTCATTGTCTGGTGCTTCAGAAGTGAATTGCCAAGGCTTTCTTCTGAGGTGCTCAGAGTGGACTCAACCAGTCAGCTTTTCCATTAGCTGCCATTCACATCTCTTAAAGATTCATAGTGCCGAGGGCCGGTAACATATGTTGTTCAGAATCTCTCTTTCCACACTCTCTTTCTGAGGTTGGCAGTAACACAAATCTCATTGGTTCAAGGAAAGAAAATGATTTTGTAAACAAAGCAATACATTCAGAAATCATCTACAGACCTGATTGTAGGTAACTCTGACACTCTGCTGTCTCAGAGCATAAGCGGGGCAATTTACCCTTTGCAAAAGTTGTAACTGCACTTGGAAACACATTCCTCTTGGAGGCATCCACTGCTGGACTGCTAACCTTTCTGATGAAGACCTCAGAGGAGAAGACTGTTTCCAGGTGTCCGGAACATTTCTGATCTACAAAAGTGCAGGCTTTGAAAGATATTTTATTATAGTCATTTTAAGCTTTGAAAAGTCATAAAAATAGAAGGTGTAGGAGTACCACCTCATGTTGGTGGAACAACCTTCACCTGTTAGTTTAATGCAAAAAAAAGAAAAATACTCTTACATAATTATTAGGCCATATGTGGGAAGTTGAAAACAAATGCAAATTAATGATTGAAACTGTGTTTTTACAGGCCATTTTCCATCCAGTCTCTCCTCTGTTTTTTAAGCCTTCTCACAAGGCCGGCACATACAGCATACAGACTTATTGCCTTGTCTCCATTTTTAATGGAAGGTATACCTTCCTGAATACTACTGTGGTCTTTGCTTAAATGCTTCACCTCCTTGCAATACAATCAAATAATACATTTCAGAATTGTTTTTCTTGGGTAAGCTTAAACTGTGTGTGTGTGTGTGTGTGTGTGTGTGTGTGTGTGTGGCAGTGGACTAAAGCAAGAACAATTCTCTAGGGCAGAGGTCCTCAATCTTCTTAATGCCATGACCCTTTCATACAGTTCCTCTTGATGTGGTGACCTTCCCAACCATAAAATTATTTCCCTGCTAATTTCAGTACTGTTATGAACCTGGTAACCCTGCAAAAGGTTTGTTCAATCCTTAAAGGAGTTGCGACCCATAGGTTGAGAACCACTGCTATAGGGATTTGTATCATCATCAACTTCAGAAAGACAGAAGGAACTGAGAGACTTGAGATACACAACTATTGCATCAAATCAGGTGCTGTTTGTTTTGTTAACTGGAGAGGAACGCCTGGATTTGTCAAAAAGATGGAGCTTAAAAAAATCTAGTAAAAACAAAATTTCCACTCTAGGCTGAAAAATATTCTTCAGTTCCTTTTTTAGGTCTTTGTGTAACCGGGGAGAGGCAAGCAGAAAACGCTGTCTTTGTTCTGGGACTAGAATAATGCCGAAAGCCACAGGCCTTGGGCCAATTACTCTAGTCCTCTAAAGTGTGTTGTGAAAGTCTGCACTTAATTATGAACTGTTGGGGAGCAGCACTATTTTTTTTAAAGCATGGGCTTATAAATAAATACAAAATTTCAAAAAATTCCACATGACTACATAGCACTGAGCATTGCAGTTTTAATTTATGTAAAATAGAATGCTATTGACTTTCTCTCAGCAGTAAGGGAAGTATCTCTAATCCCCAACCCCATGTCAATTATCCCATAGGAAGATCTAGTTTATTTTGGCTCTAGCTTCACCTAAATTCCACATGCTAGTCATGCCTCACTGTGGCAAGAGAGCTCAGAACTCACAGAATAGTGGCCAAGTATTATTTCTGTGTGAGGAAATTGCCTTTTCTTTCTTTTGCAGTGAGTTAGTGCAGCACCGAGGGAAAACTCATGAGGATACAGCTATTTGGACCATGTGCCAAGGACTGTAGTTTGTCATAGACTTACTATACTGGTAAGACCAAGTGCAGTTGCAGCTCTGAATGTTCTTATCTTCACTGGAGCAGCAAAAATATCATAGCCTCTGGTCTAACGTGTAGCTATTGATTTAAAAATTTTTCAGCAGCTCTATCGGCTAAATTAAAAAGAAGCAGTTTGCTTTCAAGTAGCAGGAATAGCATTGTACTTTCCTGACTTGCTTTGAAGTTCTCTGTTAGCTGATTAGATGTAGTAGCCGATTGGTGAAATTCTCCCCTTCCTTGCACAAGACCCAGTTTTGATCATTGGTCAAGTACCTCAGATCTAGCGGCCGACGTGGGTAAAGCTGTGATGTAAATAGGTTTCAGCGAAGCTTACAGACAGAGACAGACTAGGGCGAGGTGATTTGTTTCAGAAAGTCTATCAAAAGCCCTATGGATCACAGTGACTTTCTCCAGTGTGAATACGGTTGCCGTGAGTTGAGCGTTGATGGTAAGGCAGCTGACAACTTTCCAATACACTTCATTTTGGTCATGCTGTGATATGGAGGTACTTGATCATCGAACATCCTGCAGAGCCTGGTAGTCATGTAACACGTCAATAAAACAAAGCCCACATTGAAGAAGCATGCCAGCCTGACTTACCACAATGTGCCAAAGTGATCCATTACCAGGATTTAAGAATTAAAAATCTTAACAGTGTGCGGTCACCTCCCTTACGTGATTGCTGATGACAAATGGGTGCATAATCAACTGTGGTGAATAAAGCCGATGGTTCCTGGCTATCAAAAGATATAGACCCTGGGTGGGGTCTTAAAAAAGGCTTACATGGAAACAAGAGCCCATCTAGCTCAGAGGCAACAAATCCCACATGGAGGAAGCACACCAGCCTGTGTGACTAGGAGGTATCAAAGGGATCCAGTGTCAGGCATCAGATAACTAAAAATTGTATCATTATAAATGAGCAGGAGTATTGAGTGAGGACCCAAAGCCCATCAATAGGTGAAACACCAACCCCTCACACAGGGTGTGCAGAGATGAGAGGAGCCAGTCAGAGTACAGTGTGGCAACAATGAGGTATGTAACTTTTCTCTAGTTCTCAAATGTTTCCTCCCACCCACTATTATGATCCTAGTTCTACCTTGGAAATCCAACTAGACCAGGGGTTATACACTGGAGTCAGAAACATGGGGAATTCAGGACAGATGTTCCCTTTGGGACCAGTGGTGAATGTGTTGTTACTGGGAGGGTCGAGGGAGGTTGGAGTGGAAGGGGAGGAACTATTGCAGGGATCTACATATGACCTCTCTGGAGTCACAGAAGGCAGCAGGGAAGTGGGTAAAGGGAAATGAAAAAGTAATAACCATGTGTAAATTATTAAGGGTTCACAAGGGAATGTGAGTGGGGAGGGAGGGGAAATATGAGGAGCTAGTACTGGCAGCCAAAAGAGAAGGAGGATGTTTCAGGGATGATGATAGCAACAGGTGGGTAAATGTGGTATACATACAAGTGACATATGTGTTGATCGTGATGGAAGTTGCATGGGTCCCCAATAAAATGATTTTTTTAAAAAGGAGGGGGAAAGAGGAGCTTATACCAAGGGCTCAAGTAGAAAATACTTGGAAATGAATATGGCAACATGTGTACAGGTATATATGATACAGATGATGTATTGAATGTTATAAGAGCTGTAAGCACCCTCAATAAAATTATTGAAAAAAGAAATTATACAATTTGCTCCTCGTAAGCAGAAGCCATGCTGCACCTTAATGACCCACACATTGACTAGGAAGCATGTTATAAAGCACACTAATTTCAAGGCTTTGTCAAATAAGTGGAGTGTCTAGGTGTCCCGTGGTCTTGGATATGTTGGAATATTCCTTCTAAAGGGCAATATCTATTTCTGTAGCTGCTGGCCCACTACAAAGAAGGAGGTACTACATTTTGTAAGTGTTTTTGTATTTATGAGGCTGCATATGAGGAGGTAGGCCGCCTTCCAAAAAAGCATAATTTTTTTCAAAGCTATATACGTATTTTTTTTTTTACAAAACAACCTTATCACCTTCAAAGTTTTCTCCATTACACTTAATACAATTGGCAGATCTGCGAATCAATTTTTCTTTATTGATCATTTTATTGGGGGTTCTTTAAAATACTATAGCAATCCACAAATCAATTATAATAAGTGTACTTGTACAGATATGGCCATCAAAATTTTCTAAATATTTTCTTTCTATTTGAGTCCCTTGATATCATCTCCTCTTTATTCCCTCCCTTCACAACCTTGTTGCCCTTGTGAACCCTAATAAATTATTTATATACATATTTTCATATCTTATGCTATTCAATATATTCCTTCACCCACCATTCTGTTGTCTGTGTTATGACTGGTTATACATGCATCACTTGCTATCAGTCTCTTCTTTCCTTTCCACCCTTCCCGTATTTTCATAGAATAGTTATTCCCATTAGTGTTTCTGAGGGGTTTATCTGTCCTAGATTCTTTCTGTCAAAAGCACTAATATGTACCAATGTATTTATTCCAGTTGAGCCTATTTGTGGGTTCAAATGGGGCCATGAGAATGTGGGGAAGAAGCATTAAAGAGCTAGAGGAGTGTTATGTTTTCCATCAGTGCTATACTGCACCCTGGATGAGTTGTCTCTTCAATGATTCCTTTCTGAGATGGAATGTCCAACTATCAACCGATGGACTTAGGGTCTCCACTCTGATCCCTCTCCTTCACAATAATATGTTTGTTTGTTTTTGATCTTCTGATACCTACTCCCATCAACAGGCATCTCAGAACCATGTATGTTGGTGCTCTTCCATGTGAACTTTGTTCTTTCCTTGCTAGATGGCTACATATTTAACTTCCAACCTTTAAGACCTCAGACATTGCATCTTTTAATAGCCACGCACCATCAGCGCTTTTCACCACATTTGTTTATGCACCCATATTGGTGGTGCAATCATGTTGGGAAGGTGAGTCTCACACAGTGCTACATGATTAGAACAAAGTGTTCTTGTGTAAAGGGAAGATATAAGTAAAGGCCCAATGTTCATTGGCTATCTTACTGCTTTTACATGTGAATATACACACATAGAACAATACCCCTATCTTTTTACATAACCATATTTTTCAGACCATAAGATGCACCCCCCAAAAAACAGTAGGGGGAAAATTAGAGTGTCTCTTCTGGTCTTATGGTCCAGAACATTATAGTATACTGGTACCATTTGGTTCAGAATTTTTTTCTTGTTTTCCTGCTCTAAAAATTGAATGTGTCCTATGATCAGGTGAGTCTTATGGTCTGAAAAATATGGTAATATATTTACTTATATGCATGTCTATATGTATACTTTTATATCTATCTTTTACTTCCTAGTTCTTTCCTCTATTTCCTCTTACTCTGCTCCTGTCCCACCATCAATGATAGCCCTTCATGCAGCTCTCAGATGTTCCTCTCAAGCTACATTGCAAGTGATCAAACACCATCAGGCACGCTCCACTTCCCTCGCTGTTGGTTTTAGATCCAATGATGTTCTCCTGTCCCTGAATTTGTTAGCTCACAACTCCCTACTCCCTGCCTCCTCCTCTCCCATGCCCCACAATCCCCACCCCTACCCCAGGGACCATTGGTCCTGTTGTTTTCTCCTTAGGATTTTTTTCCTGCTTATCTTATATAGATAGACATGTGATTAAAAAAAGAAACAGAAAAGGAAAAGCCTATGCTAGTTCCACTTCTATCTGCTGACCTTTGTAAGTGTCCCCCAACCTGGTCAGGTAAGGCTCCAAGTACTGCCCAAAGAGTCAGAAGTCTATCTTTGGGATTCCTCAGGGGTTTTGTGGCTTTCTTCCCCTTGGTGATCTGTTATGGTCTCTTCAGACTAGACATACTTCCCACACTGTGTCCCCAGTGTCATCCTCTGTAGTACTATGGACCAGTGAAGGGGCAACATGTCTCAAGCTGGGGCTGACCCTATGGTCCTCTCTGTGCATTGGCTGCTCTGAGCTTGAGCATTGTCCTTGAGGCTTGGTGGACCAGGATGAGGTTCTCTCTCTCTTTCTCTACCCCCCCCCAATTCCCTCCCTCTTGATATTGTTCTTGCTCTCCTTCTTGGTTTGTTCTCATGTGAATAGGATAAACTGGTGACTCTCTCCAGTCTCTATCTTCAGTGCTGTCCTCTGTAGAATATTCTTCTAGGGAGGGGTCAAACATAGCTCAGATTGAGTCTGGCCCTGCAGTCCTCTCTGTTAATGAGTTGCTCCATATAGGTATGTTTCCCACAGGCTTGATGCACTGGAAT
The DNA here is from genome assembly GCA_004026705.1 of Nesogale talazaci. Lineage (NCBI taxonomy): Eukaryota > Metazoa > Chordata > Mammalia > Afrosoricida > Tenrecidae > Nesogale > Nesogale talazaci. The sequence continues at coordinate 30,158 of PVJH01006468.1, forward strand.
GAAGCCTGATCTCTCCCTTTCCTGTGGAGACATAAAGAATCCCCTCCCCATGGGTGGCTTAGTGTCCTGTTCCCTCAATTTCCTCATCTTTTTTTTCCCCTTCTCCCTCTATGATCCTTAAGGACATGGGAGAGGTGGGAAAGATGAAGATGTCTTTCAATTCCAATGTTATTTGCATCTTCTTCTTTTTCATATCTATATCTTAATCTATCATCTATCTATCTATCTATCTATCTATCTATCTATCTATCTATCATCTTTCTATCATCTCCCTTTCCCCCTTCTCTTTGGTTGGATGCCATGTGCTTCCCTGTGTTTGGTTTGACCATTGCCAGAGTGTTTGAACCTTGACTTGGAAATTCTGAATTGTTACTTTTCCTCTCTGCCCATTGTGCTGTTGGGACTTACTTCAGTGGACTCATGTTGTACTTGTCCTTTTGTGCTTAGATAACTTGTTTGGGGTAATTTTCTCCAACTCCTCCCATCCTTCATGCATTCATCACTACTTTTTGATGGATACATAATACTTCACTGTGTGATTACATAACAGAGTTTTTAATTCATTCATCAGTTGATGGAAATTTAGGTTGTTTCAAGTCTTTGTGACTGTGAACTGCACCACGATGAACACTGGGGCACAGATATCTAGCTGTGGTCTGTTTCTTAGTTCTTCTGGGTATATGCTCAGTAGGAGGATAACTGGGTCATATGGTAGCTCAATTTACACGATGTGAAGTGATATGGCAAATTGCTTTCCATAGATGTTGTACATACCTCCAAGACCACCAACAGTGGATGAGAGTTCTTATCTCACCACACCCCTCCAACACTTGCTGTTTTCTGATATATTGAATTGGTCTATCTTTTTGGGTGTTAGGTAGTATCTCATAGTTATTTTAATTTGCATTTCCCTTTTGGCCAATGATCAGGAACATTTTCTCTTATGCTTATTGATCATTCAGGTTTCCACCCTTGTGAAATTCCATTCAGTTCTCTTGTCCACCTCCTTCTCAGTGGACTATTTGTCTTTCTTCCTTAGAGAAAAAAACAGAACATGAAGATTGGATGATGGATTTGTGTCCCATGCATATGACTTTTGTTGTTTTGTTAGGTGCCATTGAATTGGTTCTGACCCCTCGGGACTCTATGCACAACAGAAGGAAACACTGCCTGGTTCACCACCACCCTCACAACGGTTCCCATGCTTGAGCACACAGTTGAAGCCACTGCATCAATCCATCTCCTTGTGGGCCTTCCTCCCTTTCACTGCCCCTCATTTTACCAAGCATGATGCCCTGCCCCAGGCACTCATCTGTCCTAGAAACATGTCCAAAATTTGTGAGATGAAGTCTTGCCAGCTTTGATTCTAATAGCATTCTGACTGTAGTTCTTTCAAGACAAATTTGTGTGTTCTTTGGTAATATATTATACTTTCAATATTCTTCCCCAGTTGCACAATTCAAATGCACCAATTCTTCTCCAGGATTCCTTAATCAGTGTCCAACTTTCACATGATGTGAAGTGATTGAAAATACCATGGCGTGAGTCAGGCCAACTTAGTCCTTAAAGTAACCTCCTTACTTTTCAACACACAGAAGGGGTCATGTGCAACATATTCACTTAGAGAGTACCTAATGGGAACCATAGTGGTTGTGGCAGTCATGTGTTCATGATGTCAATATCATGATAGGGATGTAGGGTTGGAGTCTAGTCTGTTAATCTGGAGATAGCCAATGAGTAGCCGATGAGGCTTCTATGTGGGCATGGCTTTCTCCTGAGACTTCTGGGAAGTCTGGCAGTATTTCCCAATTGGAGAAGGGAAACTTGACTCTCAGTCTCTGAGACAGTGGACTACTGACCAGATGAGATGACACCATGCTGATGAATCCTGACTTCTGGAGAATAGAGTAGCTCGAGGAAAAGCCACATGGGCTTACCCTGATGGAACCAGGCCTCTGGGGCTGGAGAAGCTTCAGAGAGACCCCTTTCAGCACTGAGATGCTTCTACCACCAATGGATACTGCTGATGGACCCTGAGCCCTGGAAATGAGGAGCCATGGGGAGACCCCTGCAGTGCCGGGATGGCTCTGCTCCAGCTGGATACACAAGACTCTGCACTCACTGTCCTTTGATTGTCCTGGTATCATTGCATGTGCTTCATGAGTTGGAAGGAAACTTTATAGACTGGTATCAGACATTGGGCTAATATCAGACTTATGACCTTACACTAGTCTGGGTTGAGATTCTTTCTCAACCTCTTCCATTCCTCTTGTACATAAACTTTTCTATTATATCCTTACGCGTGTCTATGAATTTTTTTTGCTAGTCTACCTGGACTAACACAGTGGTGCTGTGAGTTGCATATTGGGCTGGTCACCACAAGTTCAGCAGTGCAAACTTACCAACTGCCACGAGGAATAAAGAAAAAGCTGTTTGTCCCCATAGCCGTTTATAATTTCAGAAATCCCAAGGAGCAATTCTTCCCTGACCTAGATAGATGATCAGTGTGAGTTGGACTTGGCTTGGTGTCAATGATTGAAAAGGTAGCTCCTTTTCGATAGTTGTGAGTGCTTTTGACCCCAGGGGCTCTTCTTCTGGCCCTCACTCTGACAATGTTCTACATCTATTCATGAGACGTCTGTGTCTGATGGTATTTTGATGCTAGTCATAAGGTTTTCAGAGGTAGACAACAGTCTTTCGTCGTAGTCTCTTCTTAGTCTGGAAGCTCTGCTGACACATGCTCAACATTATAGCAGCACACAGGCCTCCACTGGCAAGAAGGTGGTGGGTGTACAATCGGTGCATCACCCAGAAACGTAACCCAGTTCTCTTCATGGAAGGTAGCAACTCTCCCACTAGATCACTACAGCCCTCCATATCCTGAAATGTTACTGATTATGTTGGTTATAAATTATGCAAGCTTTGGATGGTGCAGCCTAAACTCCATTTTTCTATTATCTACAGTATTTTAGTTAGAATTGAGCTCTGATAAGGCTGTGGGATAAGTTCAAACTCACCAATTGTTCTATGAGAGAAACATGATGCTGTCTATTCCCTGAAAAATCACGGTCTTATCTCATTATGGTTCAGAATCAACTCAATGAGTGAGAGCTTATTTCTTGCAGGGCAGGAATTGAAGGTAGGATTGGAATCTTTAGGGCCTGATCGTAAAGCAAACCATGAGTTCCAGTGATGATGCTATGGTAGAAACAACTGAATGGGACATTTCAAGCATCAGCCCTGGTGGTGTAGGGCTTCTGTGTTGGGCTGTTAACTGCAAAGTCAGAAGTTTGCTCACCAGCCTCTTCTGAAGGTAGTGATGGAGATTTTTATTCCTGTAAAGTTACAGTCTCAAAATCTCACAGGGATATTTCTACCATGTCTGGTAGGGTTCATCTGAGTTGGCATTACCTTGATGACATTGAATTCGGAGAGTTTTTGAGTGGTAAACTCGAAAAAAGGGATTTGTCATCTGGAAAAGAATGTAAGTGATGGATATTGGTTAGAAGGGTCACTATTGTGCAACCAGTTTATTTATATGTGGTCTTTCTCACCCTAGGTTTCAAATTCTGGCAAGATAATTCACTAGGCTATAATCTTGCTAAGGAATTGTCCTATTTTCTATAAAAATATTGTGTGTAAACCACGGCAAGAATGTTACAGTTTACTATGTAAATAAGATGTCGCTGGCCTGCCAAAGAGATGGACAAGTATTACTATTCTGCTAATCTTATAAAGACTAACTTCATAGGATTGAGGAGAACCTCTCTACAGTCAAGAAGAACCTGTATTGGAGCATGTCCTTTGGATCTGGAGGTCCCTGTGCTTGGCTATTTCTAGACTCAGGAGACCAAGAAAGGTACAAGATTGAAGACAACACAAGACAACATGGGCCAAGAAGAAACTGAGAACTGTCCTGGTTGAAAAATTGTATTCTCTCCCCCTGAGTTATTCTTGTTATTTCTAAGTTGACCTTGAACCTGTGCTATACCTTGTGGCAACCTAATGTGCAATACAACAAAGCACTGCTGAGTGTGGCTCCATTCTCACAATTCTTGCTATGTTTGAATACACGGTTGTAGCCACTGTATCTATGCATATCATCAAGGATCTTCCTCTTTTTTTTTTTAATGACCCTTTGCTCAGTATATTGCCTTTGTAGGGACTGGTCTCTTCTGACAACCTGTCCAAAGTATGTAAACTTGTTATCTCCCTAATAAACCCAATAATCATCAGTGTTTTCTGTGTGTTCTGTAAGGCTATTGCAAAGAGTTAATGGGCCCAGCAGAGAAGTGAAAGCGCTTTGGGGAGATAACTGGTGTCAGAACTGGTAAAAAGGTTGGAAAATGGAGGTACATCTGACCTTCACCTCACAAGAACCAGCTTTGTGCTGAGCTTGAAGATAATTCTCCTCTTTTCTCTGTGAAGTTGCAGGACTTCAGCAGCTACCACAGTTCAACAAGCATGTCTGTCTCATCATGTTTATGGACAGGTTTGCTGTGATAGATTCAACATTTGACATGATGAAAACAGACTGGAAAATGCAAAAATTGCTATAGACAAATGTGGAAACTAAAAATAAATCCTCATCATGATTAGATTTTTTTTTCATGTACCATTTTTATTGTGAGGAATAGATTTGCAAAAGAGGTTTGTGGAAGCTCTATGACCCACTCATGGGTGTGGTGTACATGGTAAAGTTTGCAAAGTAATTATTACTATTATTGGTCTAAAGTGGCAGATTCTTGAGTAGCCTCAGACAGCAGATGTTGCCTGGAAATGTGGAGGTGAGAAGTCATTGGCCAATTATTGGAAGAATATTTGGAGTAGGATACAGGCAGACCACACAGTCCCAGAAGTAGGTTTCCTTGCAGGAACTTGAACATATTGGCAAACAGGGGAGCCTAGGAAATGTGAGTCACAGGGACTCTTTGCTCTGACCTGCCCACATGTACCAGAACCCACACTGCTGACCTCATAGGAATAATTGCAGGTTTTTCATAGGACACTTCTGTGCCTTCAACCTTCTCTGTAGACTTCTCTATATCCAGCCATGTGGGAGAAGGAAGGGTCAATACTTCTTAAAAATAAAAATTACACATCTTGGTCACGAGCAGTTTTTTAAAAATAATGATCACCAGTGATAGGCAGCTCACGCTTGTAGAATAAATACTAATAGCAAAACAACAAAAACAGTAGAAAACAAAAACAAAACATGGGACAAACCCATTGCCAGTGGGTTGAGTCCAATTCAAAGGCAGCTCCTTGAACTGCAGTGTCAAATAGCTTCATGGTTTTCTCTTGGCTGAAATATTTATGGGAGCTGAGCACAAGCCCTTTCTTCAGTGATACTGGTGAATGATTTTAATGAACAACCTTTAAGTAAACTGCCAGTGCACACTGTTTCAGGCACCAAACATACGGAATTAATAGCATGGAAGCAGACTAGCCGTGTCTGTAGGGTCAATTCCAACTCATAACAGCTCTGTAGGGTGGAATAGAAAGTCCCAGAGCTTCCAAGGTTGTCATCTTGAGGGAAGACAGCCTGCCCCGTCTTTCTCCTATGGAGTGCTAGTGGATTCTCACTGCCAATCATTTCCCCAGCACCTAAGCACTTAACCACCGAGTCACTGGGACTTCTTAAGCCAGACCACCTGGTTTTACATCCTAGGTATGCTGCTCTTTCGTGTATGTGGCCTCGATCCACTATGCCCAGTTCCATCATCTGTAAAATGGACATAATAATATGCATAGGACCGTTGAGAGGACTGAAAAGACTTAGACCAGTGCTTAGCACTACACAGCTGTGATTCATGTGATTGCAATGAGAATTAAGAAAGGTTAGCCACATAAGAGGACTTGAGAATTTGGGGCCATGTCCTGATGCACCAGAGAAAGTATATCGGATGCCAGAGAATGTGTTGCTTTTGTCCTATCAGTCCATCCATCTCTCTAGAAACTGCATAGCAATATATCTCTGAGATATATCTGCTTTTGGAAGGAGTGTTTCCTATGCTTCAGTCGCATTGACTTTGCCTCCTGCTCCAAAAGTGGGTGTGGGAATCCGTGCTGCTCCTTCAAATCAGCAATGTGCCTGTCCCCAGGATTGATTCAGAGTTGGCACAAACCAGGGTCAGAGCAAGTGACGGAAAATGAATGTATCACAGTTTGCTAGGAGAAAAGCAGGACTTTCTTTTGTAGGTTTTAAACTTGGAGGGATGTAATTCTGGGACTGCTAGAAGCCATTTTGGCAGTGTATTTTCCTAGAAAAAGATAACTCTAGTATATATAGTTATTCCTCAGTTACCACAGGATTTTGGTTCCAGGACCTCCAAGGATTGATCTGTTCAAGTGAATAATGGAGCTATTGTGACATGTAGTTAGCCTACACCGGTTCAATGTCCCTCTCTCAACAGTGTGTTTAAAATTAGTACCAGGAGCAGTCAATGACAATATTAATAGAAGATCTTTATCCTCCCAAGGAGATGCTTGATAAGACTTTCTATCATAAATTAATAAGGAGGTCTCTGAGAAAGCCTAAAGTCATATGCATATATATTTCTCTAGATATATATGCATAAATATATATCAAAAAATGGTTTTCACATATATTACATCTCTGCTCCAATTTCAGAACAATTAGTTCTTACCTCATGAAGGGAACACAGGAGATATGGGTGCTAGAGCAAAATGTGGTGAAGAAATTAGATGGTGGCTGGTATTAGATATAGTGGAGAAATTAGATGGTGTCAGATAGAGATGTGTGTAAGGATTTAGAGGACTGTTTCCAAACAAGCAACCATCAAAATGAAATGTCAACTAAGTCTACATGGAAGAAGGGCACCAACATCTATGACCCACAGATTGCAAATTATATAATCCAAAGCCAAAGGAGAGAATAGTATCAGAAATTAAATAATGAGGTTCTGGTTTGCAGAAGAATATGATGGCAGTGGAAGCCCAATGTATATTTATGAGGTCTACACAAGAAATAAACCTAGGTGATTTCTCTCAGTCAATAATAGAGGAATGGGAATAATCCGGTTACCAAATATAGAGTATTAGTGAGCTAACTGTAGAAGATAAAAATGCTAAACCTCATTTAAACAGTTAAATCTTTAACATCTGATCCTCCTCTGCTACACATTGGCTCTGATTTGTTTTTTTTTAATATTTTGTGATTTTATTTTTATACTTGGGTTTATCTCTGATGTATTTTGTTATCTCTGATAATGTAACCCTCTTGAATTTTTGTTACAGGTTTTTCAGGACGTGAAACCCAGGATTGATGAACCTATAGAGATACGAGTAGACTAAAGGTTCCTGGTGGGGGGACATCTGATGGGGGAGAGTAAAGGGGAGCTGATATCAAGGAGTTTGAGAAGGAGAAGTTTGGAAACTGCTTGTGGTGGCAGTTGCACAACACTGTATGATGTAATTGAATGCTGTAATGATGTGATCTATGTATTAGCTCTCAATAAAATGTTTTAAAGAAAAAAAGTATGAGTCTCAGAAACTTACAGAAGCAGTGAGAGATATGTCCTCTTATTGTGACACCACAAAAAGTTAAGGAAAACTGGTCTTCCCTATACAAAGAAACTAGTTGCCATCAAGTCAGTCCCAATTTATGAAGATCCGGGCTAGCAGAGAAATCTGCTCCAAAGAGTTTTCAATATTTGCTTTCACGAAATCAAACAGTAAGTCTTAATTCTAAGGTTTCAAGGTGAATTTTGCCATCAAGCTTCTTGGTTAGTCCTGGGATGTTTGTATTAACTCTACAATGAACTTTAAAAATTAATCTTATACCACATCAGATAGTAAAAATTTTTCATTAATGGATGACTGCTCAGGGAGGGTGCAGATAAAATTGTTACTTTGGTGACTCATTTGTAAGCAAATAACGCAGCTGCTGCAATTGAATGTCTTGAAGTTAGTTCCTTCTTATAGCATCTCTGTGTACAGCAGAATGTGAAACACTGCTCTGTCCTTTACCAGCCTCATGAATGTTACACTTGAGCCCACTACTGCCTTCTCTTAGTCAACTCACCTCATCAAGAATCCTCCTCTATTTTACTGCTTTTCTACTTTACCAAACGTGATGCCCTTTTCCAGGAAGTCTTCTCTCCTGATAACGTGTCCAAAGTATGTGAGATGAAGTCTTGCCATCCTCTCCTCTAAGGAGTATTCTAGATGTACTTCTTCCAAAAACAAATTTATACTATCAAGATTCCTTTTTCAGTACCATAATTCAATCATGACTCAACTATGAGTCTCAGAAACTTACAGAAGTAAGTTCAGTCTTCTTTATTCAATATCTAACATTCACATGCATATCGTGGCTTAGGTCAGGTGCACGTTAGTCCTCTAAATAATAACCTTATTCTTTAAAACTTTATAGAGGTCTTGGGCAACAGATTTATCTAATGCAATGCACCATTTGAGTCCTTGATCGCTGCTTTCATGACATTGATCCAAGCAAAATGGAATCCTGAAAACTTTACCCTTTCTCCATTGATCATGATCTAACCTATTGGTTCAGATGCAAGATCTTGGCTTTCTTGACACTTGAGTTGCAAAGCATCGTGAAGGCTGGAATATTTGATATTCATCAGAAGTGCTTCAAATTCTCACTTTCAGCAAGTAAAGTTGTGTCATCTGCCTATTCCAGGTTGTCCATAAGCCTTTATTCCATCCCGATTGTGTGCTCTTCATATAATTCAGCTTCTTGGATTATTTGCTAGACAAACAGATTGAATAAGTAGGTTGAGAAGATACAATCCTGATGAGCATCTTTCTGACTTTAAACTAAGCAGTATACCATTGTTATGTCTGTCAGTTTGTCCTACCATGATGACTTGTATCTTGATACTGGAAGCTACGTCACCAGTATTTCAAATACCGGTAGGGTCACCTCAGGTGAATCGATTTCAGCAGAGCTTTTGGATTAAGAACAAAATATCACAAAATCAGTCAATGAAAACTTTATGACTAACAGCAAAACATTGCCAGATACTGAAAACTTCATGACATTTCATGATTTATCTTGAAGTATTGCTTTGATAGTATATCTGCATTAGTTAGCTTTTGTGCAATCTTGGCTGTGCTCGGGATCACAATAGTTTGTCAATAATCCTCCATGATGTGACCTAATACAATGTAATCGACACTGTGATGGAATCTAGCATGAAGTAATCAATGCTGTGAGCAGGCAGCTGTTGTGTTGTCTGATCCTTTTTAAGAAGATTCTCTGGGAAAGGATATCACTTCTGCTGGATCTGGATCTTATATCATAGTTGAGAACTTTCTGCCATATTTCCTGCCATCAGCTGACGGCAGATCTTTGATTTATTCAACCTTAAATCCACTAGCCTATGACATTCCTGACTTATCTGCCTGCTTCTGGTTCATCAGCTCTTGAAGCTGGAGGAGTCAGGAGAAGCCTTCAGTTTACCATCTGACTCATAGATTGAAAATGAATTGAGTTTATTCACTTCTATAATATGTGAGACATTTCTGGATATGTATATAGAAATTCTTTCTATTTACATGGACATATAAATCTCACTAATTTTGCTTCTGTAGATAGCCCATCCTAACACAATGTCTGTTTGCATAGAATAAAATCCAATCAATAATTTAAACTTCTTCACCAATAACTAAAGCTAATGATGAAGAACTTGAAGAATTTTACCAACTTTTTCAGTCTGAAATTTATCAAACATACAATGAAAAGTTTTTTGATTCCAATGCACTAGAAATTGTAAAGTAAAAGTTGAAATCAAAGAGGAAGGAATAAGAATCGGAAAATATAGCCTTGGTGATAGAAACAAAGCTAGAGATTTTATGTTAGAAGTATGTAAGACCAATGCCTTCTTTATTACAATTACCATTTTTCCACAGCATAAAGAGCAAGTTTACTACATCTGCGTAGAAGCTCAATATGGGTAGCCAGAATGAGGGCAGGGCTGACTGAGGAGTTGATGATCAGTTATTCAAGCTGAAGTTGAAGGAAATTAAAAGAAGTCCAAGAGAACCAACAAATAACTTTGAGTATATTTTGCCTGAATTTTGAGAAGATCTGCAGAATTAATTTGAATCACTGAACTCTATGGAAATAGTACCTTATGAATGACGAGATTACATCAAGAACATCATACATGAAGAAAGAAAAAGATCATTAAAATATAAGAAATAATAAGGCTGAGCCCCAGTGGCATAGTGGCTGTGCACAGGACTGCGGCCCACTGGGATGGAGGTTCAATTCCAGCTCCACAGGAGCAAAGGCTGGGCCTCCTACCCCCACCACCAAAGGGCAGTGATGCCTAAAAAAGAAACTAAAAAAAAGTATTTTTCCATCAATAGGTGAGGTGACATCCTTTTGCAGAGGGGTTACAAGTTGGAGATGAGCCAGGTAAGACACAGGGTAGGAGCTATGAAATATGCAACCTTCCTCTACTTCCCATGCTGCCTCCCACCCACTATCATGACCCCAATTCTACCACATAAATCCAGCTAGACCAGGAGATGTACAGTGAAGTTGGAAACATGGGAAACTTAGGATAGATGATCCATCAAACTACTAATAGGTGTGATAATACCAGGAGGGTGGAGGGATGGAAGAATAGAAAGGGAGAACCAACTTCAGGGATCTACACATAGCCTCCTCTCTGGGCCACGGACAACAGGGAAGTGAGCGTTGGGACACATTGTACAATGTACAGGATGAAAAAAATAATTTGTAAATTACTAAGGGTTCAAGGGGAAGGAGGGGAGGAAGGGTAATATAGGAAGCTGATAATGGGGGCCTGGAGGGAGGGAGAATGTTTTGAGAGTGATGATGGCAATGGGTGTGTAAAAGTGGCCTGCATACAACTAATGTTGTAAGGGATTGTGCTGGGAGTTGTATGGGCCCCCCAATAAAATGATTCATTAAAAAAAGGGGGGGAGGGAGAAGAGGAGATTTTTTTTTCAAGAGGAGCTTGTACCAAGGGCTCAAGTGGAAAATGTTTGGAAATATATGGGGCAACATGTGTGCAGATGTGTTTGATACAAATGATGTACTGAATGTTGTAGTAGCTGTAAGAGCCCCCAATAAATTTTTTAAGTATTTTTAAAAAAAGAAATAATAAAAATGTAGATGTTAGAAAGGAGTCTGAAATTTTTTCTTAAGCATAGAGTAGCCAAAGCAAAGGGAAGAAATGGTGAAGTACAGGAGCAGAATGGAAACAAAGTAGAAATTGTAGTGAAATGTGAAAGAGCTAGAACTAGAGAACCAAAAAAGGAAGAGCATGCTCAGCATATATCAAACTAAATGTAGGGAACAAAATGCCCCAAACTTGAGACACAATATTTAAAGATTGCATGGGGCAAGACTGAGCGATGCAGGAAGACGAAAGGAATTCATGGAGTCACTGTACTAAAAGAACAAACCAGCATTCATTCGACTCTTTCAAGAGCTAGCATGTGGGCCAGAGCCAATGATACTGAAGGTAGAAGTTCCAGATGCACTGAAGACATTTGTGTAAAGCAAGGTTCCAAGACTTGACTGAATTTTAATTGGAATGTTTCAGCAAGCTAATAAATCACTTGGAGCACTTACTTCATCTTTGTGCCAAATTTTAGAAGGCTGCCACTTAGTCGATTGAATGAGAGAGTCCATATTTGTGACGATTCCAAAGAAAGGTGAGCCAGCAAATGTGGAAATTACTGTACTGGTGATCTACTTCTGAACATAAATGGAAGAAAGCCCTATGGATCCCAGTACAGGAAACATTTTGTGGTGTTATGCATGAGAATGCCATGCGCAGGGGCCAACTTGATGGCAGCTAATGACAGCAATGAAATTGATATTGATTTAAAATTTCAATTTTAATTTTTTTATTCATCAGGAAATTTTCACCTTCTTATGTAGATACTTTTTATCGCCTATGTACAAATTTAAAGGTTTTGATTTGCCCACTTTTTCTTTCTCTTGAAATATAGGAAGCAAATGTGTATGTATTATGTCTTTTCCCCATTCACTCTTTCTATCTAGGATTTCTATTTATGTTTTTCAGAAGATTTATAAGTAAAAGCAGATTATCCAATAAGCAAGGTAAGCACGGACTTACTTGTATTTATGGGTTAATCTGTTTCTATTTGTGACAGATTAGTACTTCTGCTTACCTTGCTTACTGAGTAATCCCTTTTATAAAGACATATATGACTTCAAGGTATAAATGCATTGACTGCTTAATGGTAGAAATGACTCTTTCTCTGAATTGAGACTATAGAATCAAGGGTTCTGTTTAAACATTGTCTGTCTAACTCTTGCTTTTTAATGTTTGATTCGGTTACTTTTCCATTAACTGTCTATGTTGTAAGGGACTCTGGCACAAGGGCATATCTATACAGACAAACAAGTGGCTGGAAGGTAAATTAGAGATGGGAAACTCAAATGTGTCTAGAGCTCCAGCTCCAGTGGACATTTGTGGAATAAATTCCCAGATGGGTCACATTTATTAGTGTTTAAAGGAATTCAAGAAGCTTCCAGAATGTAGAAACAAGTTATTGTCAGTATGCTTTGTTGATGAGGACAGGCAATGCCAGTCAGTTCAAGGAATAGGCAAGACAGTTAAGAGGTGAAGCTGTTGGCTGTGCATAGTAGTGTCTGTTTGTCTAAGACAGTGTGTTTTGTGAAAGAATTATGAATATATTTGGATTTTCAAAGAATTCTGCTTAGTTTTCTTCAAATATGCAAGTGCAGATGAGAAAAAAGCAGAAGAAAATGTACCCAAGGGAACACAGCTCCTCCCACCCGACTTTAGTGCTAAGTTTTATTTTGTCTGGTTTGATTTTGTTTATAGAGCTCTGGTCACAAGATGGAAAACTTTCCTTCTGCCAAGAGAGTAAGATTGTCTGCTGCTCCAAAGGTGTTCCACAAACTCTATGAATACCGTTCACTTCTGGAAGATCTGCTTTGTGTGAGAAACTGGGTTACTGACAGGCTAAGCATGAAAGAAATACATCCCTGTCTGCAGTGGCGCCAAAGAGAAAGATTAGCAAGCCGGTGATTGCACATTCCTATCCAATGTGACAATGTCACCTGAGGGGGAGATCAGGAGGTAGGTGAGGACTTTGCATAAACAATTTGTCCTGAGGTGTCTGAAACTTTTCTGGGTTTAGTACCGGATGTTCCATGTTCTAGGAAGTTCTCCAGTCACAAGAAAACCCAGACAGTTGGCAATCCCTATTTTTTTCTGCATCAGAACGTCCAGACACAGCTTAAATATTTTCTCACCCCACCCCGCCAGTACTTTTATGTTTGAAGGTCAGCTGAGGCAGTAGCAAGGGAACAAAGACAGGGTCACTGGTGACAGTCTCTTCTTGCAAGTTATTTTCTTTCTCAGTAAACTTACCTAGTTAATTTCATGAGTACCCATACCCAGTGCTTTGTAGGTTGGGCTCTTATTGGTTGAAGCACTCAATCTGGTTCCTTCATCTTTTGCCCCATTGATTTCTAGTGTATCCCTACATCCCCAAACCTCAACTTTGAGCAAGCTACAGGTCTGTCTGCTCAGAGTTCCTCTATGACTGCTCCAAAAGAAGGCTTCTCCTCTGCCAATCAACCTTCAATCTAATTGTGGCTTCATTTTTCCCTCACTAGCATTTATTTGTCGAGAAAATTTCTACCTCAGACATGGATTTTTTTTTGAGATTTTATGTACATATAGTTTTTATGTGCAGGGATAAATTGTAATTTAGTACTTATTTTGAGGATTGGTATAGAGAAATGATACACAATTTATTCATAGTTTGTTGTTGTTGCTGTTGTTGTTGTTGTTGTTTGGGGCCACACTGGCTGTCTTTCTGATGTTGGGGTTGGGAGGGGATGAGAAGGTAGGCAGTTTGTCCACTCTGCCGCTTTTGGCTGGGAATGTCCTCAGGAACCAACTTAGCTTGGTGTCCACAGCCAGAGGGAGACAAGACCTCTGCTCCAGATCTTAACTGTGGCCTTAGTGCATGGCTGTATCAGAGGAAAAGAATGTGAAATACTACTTTAAGAGCAAATGCCATATAACAATGAAGAAAGTAACAATGAAATTCAAGATGACATGTCTGATCTTTTAAAATATCATCTTTAGAGCTCATTAATTATATTAACTTTGAGCTATGGTTTTCATGTCTTTATTTTTTATTTTGGACTGGTGGAAACTCATGAGGTTCTAGTTCACTTGTGTTTTAACTCTGTACCATGTCTGTTACCTTTCACAATACTACATGTATTTCACAATACATGTAGAATGGCTGTCTACATGTGGAGGTATAAATGTGGCACAGGTAAAGTACTTGGGGTGGCTTTTCTACCTATGGTTTCTGTAACTCCCACCAAATAACTGAGTGAGAGCATGTGAGCAGGCCGTACTGCATTTTGATGTGGTAGGAAGGGAGCCATCTCAGGATCAGGAACGGAGAATTTCATTATGAAAAACAGCAAAGTCACCAAAGAAAGGCAAGACAGCCAAGAACACTGTGAAGGAAGCAATGGCAGGCTAGGAGACAGCGTGGTGGGATCCTTGTGTCTTTGGACAGGAGGCTGCCACATAGGTTGGGGTGCTCCTCAGACGTGTTTTTGTACAAAAAGAGTTTGTAACACTTGCCTGAGCTGGGCACACTGTGGACAAAATACATGTTTCATTAATATTCTGGTTTTGATTTGCAAACTGCTAGTGTCCCTCACAAACCCCATCATTGTTGTCTTTGAGTGATGTGTAGCAACCACCATAAATTATTGCGCCCAGCAGAGAAATAGGGTTCTGAGGGGGAGCATGGTTTGGTTGGTGTCAGAAAAATGCCCCAAAGATTGGAGATTTGAGGCCCATCTGACTTCTGTCTCATAGGAACCAGCCTTGCAGAGGAGGGGTGAAATCTCTTTCCCTCTCCTGCAGTCAGAGTCATTCAGCTGTGACGTCTCTCCCATTTTCTCATGATGCCAGTATGTCTTTGAAGGTGCTCAATATTTATTGAGAATAAGTTCCAGTTTTCATTCCAAAGAACATTATCCTGGTTTGTCATTATAGAGATTCTGATGCATGATTAACAAACAAACAAACCCACCTCCATCAAATTGATTCAAGGGTTTCTGAGATTTTGCAAATCTTCATAGGAGCAGATAGCCTCAACATTCTGCTTTGGAGTGGATTTGAACAGCTGACCTTGTTGTTAGCAGTTGAACACTTACCCCATAGCACTGCTAGGGCATAATTACTTAGATCAATTTAATACTGCCATATTTATATCCTGGTCCTTGGACAAGAATGTAAAACCAGTCTTAATTAGAAACTTTGCTTTGTCAATTGGCATTTGCTCTTTCTTCTTAAGAATTATAGGAAAACAGGATTTTTAAAAATTAGGAGTTAATACATATACCATATTCTATAGTTCAAACACATCAAGCAGTATTATACAACCAGTGCAATACAACCAGTTCCCAAATATTCTTATCTTTCTTGCACTCCTTGACATCTGCTTTTTTCCCCTACCCACCCACCTACCACCACTGTATGCCTCCCAGCTGAAACTCTGATTCCATTTGCTGTCCCTATAGCTTCATCAATCGTGGGTTTCGTATACTGAAAAACAGAAAAACATATAACACAAAGTCAACAGGGTGACTCCCAACTACACAACACATCTGAGATAAACCCCAATATGAACAAACATAAAGCAAAATACAGAAAATGTTGGAAGACAGATCATGTCCTGCATGCATAGAGGGAAGATCAACCAACAAGATTTCAACCATTCAAGTCAGGTTTATCCCTTTAATCTTTTATAGTCATCTCTCCAATGCACTCATTTTAGCAACAACTTTCCTTCCATCCTTTTATTATGAATAGAGGGAGATCATTGGAGGCCTATTTCCTATGTCGTTCCCACAAATGTATGTTGGGCTCCTATAGAGTCTCACAATTTAGGCTCTGATAGTATAACCTCCTTTGACTTTGGATTATATGATTTACAATCATTTGGTGATTGATGATGGTATGTTTCTTCCATGTGGACTTAATTGACATCTCACATAGATGGCTGATTGTTTGGTACAAGTCTTTAAGATACCATATGCAAATTGGACACCAGCTAATTTCTTCACCAAATTCTGCTATAGCACCTATCTCTTCTGTATTTCTTCCCTGAGAGTGAGCAGCCCATGATATAAGAATTAATTACTCTTAAGTTAGAGCTAGGATTTTGTGTGACCCTAAAACCCACTCTTTGATCTATGCTTTATCTATCTATATCTATATCTATCTATCTATCTATCCATCTATCTATCTATCATCTATCTATCTGCCTTTGGCTCCTTTTAAAAACATTCTTGTGACTTAATGGCGGAGAATTTCATTGATGAACCCCCTATGACATAACAATGTTCCATTAATATTGTCTTTGATTAGCCCCTGCTACTAACTTTTTTTCCATTTTCAAAAATGCTTTATTAAGTTCATCCACAAACTCTAAGCACACAAACAAACTTATGTTATACAGACTATAAGTTAAGATCCTCCTGTACACATTGACTTCCATTAGAGGGTCAAGAAGAAATGTATTATTTACATTGAGATTATCTATTGCTATGTGTAGAAAGTTTAAATTAGCTGCAAGAAATCTTATCTAGAAATGCACCTGCCAACTGTTATGATCTGGTATTTACTGGGTAGATTAATTGCAAACATTTCTTTGGTTCCTTTGGTCAGGCAGATGCAGAAGTTGGTGCTCATAGGGAGTGCATTTCTTCTAAATGCCTTATTGCAAACTGGCTCTAAGGAATTCATAGCTGTCGAGGTGATGGAGTCCTTTTCTAGGAAGTCCTGCACGCTGCTGCTCAAACAGCTTTTGTTCAGTTGCCTTTGTCATTAGTGCTTTGGTTTTCTGAATTTCTCTCTTTAAGAAACAGGATGTACAGGATATACCAATGAGGTTTTCAAGTTCTTTCATGTTTTCCAGAGTCTTTATACTGCTTAAATTCTGCATCATTTCCATGATACTTTCTGATGATTTCTCAACTTCAGATAATAGCATCATGAATTTATCATCATTTGATGTAGACTTCTTTGTTTCAGTTAACCTGGAATTGAGGTAATTTGATTTTCCCTTCTTTCATGTGAAGACCCACTTCCGTGTACTTTTTCAGAACTTGTGGGAGAAGCACAGGGGCTCATTTGCCATGATCCCGTTGTAGGAGAAAAAGTTGCAAGACTTTTTCTTCTGGATGCTTGTAGACTCAAATGAACTTTCTAGTCTCAGATCTTCTAATTTCAGTGATCTTTTAACAGGCATTTCGAGGTTCGGGGGCGCACTGCCGCCGCGGGTAAAGCAAACCGAGTGATGGCTCCTGCGGGAGGAGGCGCGGTGGAGCCAACCTGGCAGCACTTAACAACAGTATGTGGGAATGTAAAGCAGTTTTCACACACTGGAAAACAAATTTGCAGCTCTTTTTTAAATAAAGGAAGATGCCCCAGGAAAAATCAAGATGATTCAGATATAGATACTGAGTAGATGGCATGAATGGGTGATTTCCTTTGGGAAGAGAAGATCATTTAAAGCAGCAACTCTCAACCTGTGGGTTGCAACCCCTTGAGAGGTTGAAGGACCCTTTCATAGAGGTCACCTAAGGCCATCAGAAAACACATATTGTCAGTGACAGTGGTTTTTTTGTTTAGTAACTATCTAGGAAACAAAAGCTGTATCACTATACCTTCTCACTCCAGGACACTGAAACGTTTTCTATCTCAATGGGAAAATGTAGGTGCACACAATGGATGAACTGATTACAAAAGCAGGGGTCCTCAAACTTTTTAGCAGGGCACTAGTTCACTGTCCCTCAGACTGTTGGAGGGCCAGACTATAGTTTAAAAAACCAACAGGGCTGGTGTAGTGGTTGTGCGCGGGACTGCGGCCCACTGGGATGGAGGTTCAATTCCAGCTTCACGGAACAAAGGCTGGGCCTCCTACTTCCACCACCAGAGGGCAGTGATGCCCCCAAAACAACAACAACAACAACAACAACGACAACAATAACAAAAACAGCTAGGAACATATTCACTGCAGGCCTGGGATGAGTCGACTGCTAAGCAGAACAGCAGTGGTAGCAAAACCATGAGGTGGGCCAGATAAATGACCTCGATGGGCTGCATGTGGCATGTGGGCCATAGTTTGAGGACCTCCTGAGTCCAAGAGCTTGCAAAAGAGATGCTTCCCAATAATCTGAATAAGCTTTCCTTAATTTTTAAGCCCTGCTTCTCTTTATTTCTATGAGACAATCTGCCAATTTCTTGCTCTTCAGTTTTACTTGTGAGGCAATGTTTCCAAACTCCCTTCACTCACATAAGCCTCTCCATTCTTTCAGGACAAGATTAAGTTCAATCTTCCTTAAAACTACTTTTGTCTGCCCTGCCCCTCCCCCACATGCACATATTAATTTTCCATAAACATCTATTGCATTTTTCTTTCATCATTTTGAAATTACTTGTCTTATAACTATGCTATCTGTATTTATCTTTTCACCCTGGCCACACTATAATGCTTTCTGAGTGCTGGAATTATATGTTCAATACATAATGGATCCTTGGGTAGGTACCGATCAAGTATAATAATGCTTGTCCAGTAATTTGAATGTTGGTAAGTACATAATCTGGTGTGAACTCGAGGCTATTAAAGGTGAAAGGGTGGAATCTTGCCTGTCCATTAAATCACAGCTAGATGACCTCATTTGGAGTGTCATTTAGCAATGAAGAGTTATTAAAAGTCAAAGTTTTGAAAGGATTATTCAAGATCTGGGCTACACAAAGAGTCCCTGGGTCACGTAAATAGTTACATGCTTGATGACCGTGGCAGTTAGATTTTATGTCAATTGGATTTGTATGGAAGTGTTGGAGTGGGATCCAAACTCAATCAAATCAAAGCCAGATGATACTCCCTTGTTGGGTTTGGCCTTTTTATAAGGGAAAAACTGGACCCACTTCTCTCTTCCTGCTTGCTGGGACCCTGTGTCTGCCTCTAGTGGAAGCCGCATGTGGGCTGCCCAACCCTGAAAGCTGTCAGAACCTTGCAATGTGTTAGTCTGGGTAGGCTAGAGGAACAAATTTCAAAAACACGCATATAGATATAAGGAAAAGGTTTATATACAAGAGGAACAGGACATTGAGCCCAGTCCAGTTCAAAGTCATAAGTCCGATATTAACCCATATGCCCGAAATCAGTCTATAAATTCTCTTTCTGACTCACAAAGTCACAGGTCGGTGGGTGCAGAATCTCAGCGTTGGCAGGGGTCTCCCCATGGCTCCTCGCTTCCAGGCCTCAGGGTCCATCAACAGCAGAAGCAACTCATCGCTGGCAGAGGTCTCCATGTGGCCACCCCAGCTTCAGAGGTCAGGCTCCATCAGGGCAAAGCTGTGTGGTGTCTCTGCCAGCTCCTCCAGCTTCTCAGACGCTGCCATCTTGTCTTGTCCACGATTCATCGTCTCTGACACTAGCTCCCAACCACTGGGGAAGATAGCTTCTCATCTTCAGGAGGGAAATATCGCGAGATTTCCCAGAAGTCTCAGGAGAAAACTGTGCCCACATAGATGCCTCATTGGCTACTCAATGGCTATCTCCAGATTAACAGGCTAGACTCCACCGCTACATTTCAATCATAAAATTAACATAAGCACATGACTGCCACACCCTGTTTCCACTGGTCTTGGATTCATGCACCTCTGCAACCACTGGCCAATGATCTTCCTGCATTCAAGTTCACCTTTCTATGCCATCAGCCTACAGCTGGGTGAGTCTAAAAAGGGACCCAGCCACACTCAGACTTAGGATTGGAGTTGGATTGGAGTGGGATGTCTTCTTGATATGAATGTCTTCTTGAATTATTTCTTGATATATAGTTCTTTCTTTTGCATACATGAGAGTCACTGATTGTTTCTCTAGACAACTTTCCCTAGTACCAGTACTAACTGAAAAATTTGAGGTCATTTTAATTGCAAAAATAAAAGCCCCAATATCTGCTTCCAAAAACGTCTTATGCAATGATAGTCCTATGACATGCAATTCTACTCTCTCACGGGGTCACAGTGAGGTGGAATGGACTTTATGGCAATAAGCTTCTCTTTTGAGGGGTAGGGTGGGGGTGGTGTTACACTAGAAATGCTAAGTATAGCTTGGGAACTATCAGTGTGAAAGTTATTTTTCAGAAAGACTTTTCTCCCTACAGGCTACGTGCTCGGAAATGTGATACTAAATTATTGGTCGGCATGCTTTTCAACAGGAAAGCATTTTGATATCTGTATAGAATTACCCATGAAATATTTTACACCATGTATTTGAGGACCTTGAGTGTGTTTAATTATGAGTCTCTCTTTTTGCATGAACAAAATAAAGAGGATATCTCTTCCTTAGTTATTTAGTGCTGCTATAGCATAGATACCCCAAGTGGAGAGATTTGGTGAACAGAAATTTATTTTTCACAATCTAGGAGGCTAGAACTTCAAATTCAAAGCCCTAGCACTAGAGAAAGGCTTTCTTTCTCCTGTGTCGGCTCTAGGGGAAAACCATAGCTGCTTGGTTCTTCATGTGGCTTCCCATGCATGTTTCCCCAAGTGAACCTTTCTGATTTATTTGTTTAATCTCTTTTATATCTCAAAAGAGATTGATTGAAGAAACATACTACACAGCTACTTTCTCATTGACATAACAGAGAAGATTCATGCTCAAATGTGATCACAACCACAGGTTTGGGTTCACACTATGTATTTGGGGGACACACAACTTAATCTTTTTGTTCAACAACTTGGTGTCTTGGCACCCAGAAGGCACCTGTTAGGTTTTATTGGATATTTATTTATTTATTTACATTTATTAGATGTTTTTTTGTCATTTGTTTATTTATTTACACTTTCTGGACATTGGGTTTTTTTTTTATCATCCCTTTTGTTTCTTTTGTAGCCTCATCTTACAACTGTCCTATTTATTTTGGGTACATACCATTATCTCTGCAAGTCTATCTAGATAAGATAGAATGGATAGAACAATCTGGAGGAGAAAACAATGGGACTGATGCTTTCTGGGGTCATGGGAGATAGAGAGATGGGGGAAAGAAAGTAGTATTGACTATCCCAGGGACAAGGGAACAACAAAAGATCCAATATCAGTAGCAAAGTGGGTGTGAGAATCCTAATAGGGAT
This sequence comes from Nesogale talazaci, assembly GCA_004026705.1. NCBI lineage: Eukaryota > Metazoa > Chordata > Mammalia > Afrosoricida > Tenrecidae > Nesogale > Nesogale talazaci. The sequence goes on from PVJH01006468.1 coordinate 51,370, forward strand.
TGATCAAGAGTAATGCAACAGAGAGAAAATACTGAAAACCCAAATGGAGGCTGAGCATGATAGTGGGACAAGAGGAAAGTAAAAGGATATAGAGGAAAGAACTGGGATGGGAGTAAAGGGCATTTACAGAGGTCTAAATACAGGCATGTACATAGGTCAACATATTTATATTTGGTGATGAGAAAATTGATCTATGGGCATATACTTATAGGGTTAGTATTAAGGCAGGAGATGGGCATTGGACTTCCACTCAAGTACTTCCTCAATGCAAGAACAACACTTTGTTCTATTAAATTGGCATTCTATGATGCTCACCTTCCTGACACTTTCACTGAAGACAAAGGTGTGCATAAGCTAATGTGGTGAAGAAAGCTGGTGGTTTCTAACCATCAAAAGATGTAGCATGTGGGGTCTTAAAGGTTTGAAAATAAATAAGCAGCCATCTAGCTCAGAAGCAACAAAGCCCACATGGAAGAAGCACACCAGCCTGTGTGACAATGAGGTGTCGAAGGGATCAGGTATCAGGCATCAAAGAACTAAAAATTATATCACTATAAACAAGGGGGAATACAGATTGGGGATTCAAAACCCATCAATAGGTGAAGCAACATACCCTTATAGAGGAGTTGCAGGGAGGAAATGAGCCAGTGCAGTAACAAAGAAATATGTAACTTTCCTCTAGTTCTTAAATGCTTCCTCCCCTCCCACAATCATGATCCTAATTCTACCTTTCAAATCCAGCTAGACCTGGAGATATACACTGGTAATTATATGAGCTGGAAAAATGGGGAATTCAGGATAGATGATTTCTTCAGGACCAGTTGTGAAAGTGGTGATACTAGGAGGGTGGAGGGAAGGTGGAGTAGAAAGGGGGAACCAATTGCAGGGATCTACATATAACCTCCTCTCTGGGATACGTACAACAGGGAAATGGGGTAAGGGACACATCAGACAGTGTACGATATGACAAAATAATGACAATTTGTAAATTATTAAGGGTTCGTGGGTGAGAGGAGAGGTGGGAGGGGGAATATGGAAAACTGATACCAGGGCCCTAAGTAGAAGGAGAATGTTTCGAGAATGATGATGGCAACAAATGTGCAAATATGGTCTTCATACAACTGATGTATGTATTGATCATGATAAGAGTTGTATGAGCCCCCAGTAAAATGATTTTAAAAAACGCCAATCAAGAATATTTGTACATATGTTGCTATCATTATTTTATAAACATTTGCATTCTATTGGGGAAAAAAAAGAAATGGAGTAAGACATAACCATGGCAGAGCTGAAAAATGAAAGACATGAGCGAAGCCTTACAAATTTACGTAGATAGCTTCCCATCATTTGACCCCATGTTTCTTCATAAAGTGAAGCCTGCCTACTTTTTGACCCTTCCCTCCATAGTTACCCCCTTTTCTTAAACGATTAAGACGTTATGTGAACTCATTAGGAGAATAAAGCACACATGAAGTTCTAAGTCATTTTAATGAGGCCAGTGTGAAATATAAAACAAGCTGAGGTCTAGGACAGAACATCCTCAATGCAGCACAAATAGGCAACTAACCAATATTGAACTGAATCTGAAATAAGATGGAGCTGTGAAGACTGCATTGTTTCTATAAATAAGTGTGGGGAAGTTTAAAATCCTCTCCTCTGTGCAGAAGAATGTGTAAAAGAGTCTGCTCCTCTTGCTGTAAGAAGAAATATGGAAGCTCTGAGTTGAAAGGGCCCCTCTGAAGCACTGTGCTCATTTTTGTTTCGGTAGGTGGAGTTCACTACCCAAAATGACAACATACACTCGGAAGTAAGGACTTACGCTATGGCATCTGTTCAAGCCTCTTGAAAAACCAGCGATGTTTTCCTGTCTGATGTATAAGCCACCCATGCACAAATTAAGAGCAGATGTTCCCTAGTTCACTGGGGATATTTATAGCTCAGGGTCTAAACTTTCCAGTCATCTCCCTTCAGTAGATCATTCTGAAGAGATGGTACACATTTTGCAATAGTGCTACAGTCTAGCAGATTTTAACTTCTGTGTTTTGCAATTAGACTGCACATTTTGTTTTCTCAGTGTGTGTGTGGGGGGGGGCATAAAAAAAGAACTAATGGCAAGAGAAACTTCAGTTATTTTCCATATTACATTTCCCCCAAGTCACCAACTCATAAAATCTGGTATCTTAATCCAAAGCAAGAGAGTTTATTTTAGATGAGCTTTCTAAATGTCCCGACTTCCTAAATGCATATACTTTAGTTCAATAGGTTGAACTCAAAAGCACCACAACATCTATAAAACTAGGGGGGTAAAAGAGAGTTTCCATGGAAAAGAAAACATATACCATTTGGATTTGTAATTTTATGGCACCAAATACTTATTATGTGCAATATGTGCATAGCATGGTCATTATAGGGATTAAACAAAAAGCAATATAATTATACCCTGTCCTCACTGAATGTGGAATTTTGGGGGAAACATTTAGGGCATGAAAATTGAAGTGAACATAATGCAACAGCTAAAAATAATGCAATAATTTCCACATATGTTAAGAACCTGGTAATTTGGGAGATTTTAATTTAACCCGAAAATGTTATTCTTTTATCACAAACACCATTATGTCCGTCTGATACAGGACATGCGGGACACAATGGAAATGGATCTAGTTACTCAGACAATGCCAGTCTCCTGTTTCTTCTCATCAGAAATGTAGGTTCCAATGGGAGACAGGGAACACACCATGGCATTGGTACTTCTTCCTCAGGTCTCTATTTCCACGAGTCTGCATAGCGGCGGAGCCCCTGGAGGCCCCTGGTCAGAATAGTTGCTGAACTGACTGCCCCTTCTTATTTCGCTGGTCTCTAAAATTGCTTGGGGAATTTTTTAAAATGGGAATTCACTTTTGCTCTGCATTTAATGTCTTGAAGCTCACTACTGAAATCTCCTTCTTACACCTTCATTCCCCCAATCTAGAAGTTTGTACATCACGTCAGATTGGCATACGCCATGAAGAAAGTATGTGAACTCAGGCTCTGTCACTGCCTGTTCCTGACTTCATGATTGTCAGGAATTGAACTTCTCCTTACTTCAGATTATTTATCTGAGAGATGGGCATAATGGAAGGGAATTGTTGGTTCTCCTTATCATAGACACTGACCTCTAGCCTCCCTTTTTTTTCCCCTTTGTTACTTGACTTCAGAAACCATGAATTACCCTGGAGTTGCTGAGAAGCTAATGTTGGCGAACTTTAGTTCCCTAAATGTGATCTGCCTCTGGTGCCCTGCAAGTGCACCATGTGTAGACCTGCTAATCACAAGGTCAGCAGTACGAAACCACCTGCAATAGTTCTTTCCTCTCCTGCCACCATGAGCAACTCTATGTTCTGTAAGAATCCAAAGACATCTCAGAGATGAGCAATTTGAAGCATCAATTCACCCTGGAAACTTGTACCTCTGCCATTTGGGATCCCTGATCTGGCTGATAGATTTTATGGGCCACACTCTGTCAAAACTGTTGTTATCTCTGAGTCACTTTCCTGCCTTGGTGGAAACATCTTTCCTATTTGAGGTTATCTCGCTAGAAAATGTATTTCTAGGTTAATTCCCTTTTGAGTTTTCCTTTTCTGTCTGGACTTCAGATCCACAAAAACAAGGGAGTTCCATTAGTGACATTTGTAATAGTAGTAATTGTTCATAGTAATCAAAATTCTTAGTAACGTTCATTGCCATCGAGAGTAGATTCTAATTCATAGCAACTTTACAGCACTGAGTACAACTGTTCCTTCTGGTTTCCAAGACTCTGGGTCTGTAAGGGAGCAGAGAGCCTCATCTTTCTCTTCCACAGCAGTTGGTGACTTTGAGCCACTGTCCCTGCAGCTAGCTGCCCAATGCCTCAGCCACCGTGACACCAGCACTTCTTAATTATTGGTAAGAGTAGTTATTCATATACCGTAAGAAACCCACTGCCATTGAGTCAACTCCTGCTCAAAGTGACCCTATGGGAGACTGTAAAACTGGTCCTTCTTGGTTTTGAGTCTAAATGTGGACAGGAGGAGAGTTTCAGCTTTCTCCCAAGAAGAGGCCGGTGAGTTTGATCCCCCAACCCTGCAATAGAGAACCCAGCACTGAATGCACTGAGCCAGCATAGACATATCTAGGATGTACTGAGTGCCAGGGATTGTTATACTTATATTGACTCTTTCAATCATCCCCACACCCTTTGAGAAAAGTACTATTGCCATCCCCATTTCACAGAAGAGCAAACTGTGCTACAGAGAGGCTAGCGAATTGCTCAAGAATTAAAGCTAGACAGGATAGAAGTCGACATTTGAACCCAGGCAATTTGGTTTCCAGGCCCTTATTCTTGGCCTCTATACTGCACAACTCCCTTATTATTGATCATAATACGTGCTAAGTATCGTGTGCTGCTTTTGTGTCCATCACTTAAGTGGTTTTGTGCAGTACTTCATGTATTCCTTACAACAACTCTGAGGATTTTTTTCTAATCTCTTTGTCAGATGAGGAAATGAAGGCTTAGAAGGGCTACCAGGGGTCACCTAGCCAACGATGTGGCAGAACCAGATTCCTCAAATCCCTTTCCTTAACCTGCCCATCCCAGGTGTGTGTTCTTAACTACCTCAAAACTAGATGGAAAATTCCAGATAAGCTGATTGGCATTTACTTCTTATAATCTCTCCATACCACCTAGACCAGGGAAATGCCTTTACAATAATCTCAGACCACAGTTTTTAAAATGAAATATCAGTTCTTAATTTATAACTGGGGAGAAAATACTTCCTGGGTTTGGAAGAATTGGTATGCTCATAAACAAATGTTTGCATGGAGAAGAGCAAGCTGTGTATTTTGAAAGGATATAATGTGAGGGAAAAGAATCTTATCATTAGATAAGAAAGCAGCTTGGCTGGGAGGATGTGGCCACAGTGTAAAGGACCACAAAGGTCTGCTTTGGAGTTGTTAATAATTTTTCAGGCATGAAGGGATCCATCAGGAGCTGTGTGGAGGGCCAGGATCTTAGGTGATCCAGGATGATTACTGGGTCCGTGGTCTGGGGATTGATGTGAAATAGAGAAGCAGAAGTGCAAAGATTGGGTAAAAGATCAATGTATAGTTCTTGTCCAAAGACATGCAAGGCGATATATAGAATTTCAATCCTAATAGCAGATTTATAAAATTCATGGAATGGAATTACATATAGTTGAGCCTCTGTGTCCAAGTGTTCTCAATCCATGAGTTCCACACCTGTGGATCCATCAAGCCATTAATCAAAAATATTTGGCAGGAGAGGTGTGGGACAGAACTGATGGTAAGTGGTCAAAATTCCCTAGAAGATAAGAGAGAGCAAAAGTGCTAGTTACCAGTATTTAGACTACTTTAGGTATTATGATGACACTTTTGGTTAAGTGTAGATCTTCTAACCATAAGACCAGCAGTTCAAATCCACCAGTTGCTCAGAGGGAGACAGATGAAGCTAGCTGTCTGCTTCTGGAGAGATTTATATCTGCTGAAACACTATGGAAGGTTGCTGTGAGAATCAGTTCAAGGGCAGTGGGAGATATAAGTTATATGCAAACATTATGTTCTAGTTGAAGCATGATAAGAACTTGGATATAAGTCAAAACTTCAAGGGTACACAGTCGAGGTCCACCTGATCATGTGCACACAGGTGTACATTGACAGGCAATCAAGGATACATCTTTGATAAAGAATGTCTACCCTGGAGATTGTTTGGGTCTCTGTTCTTTGCTTTGTAGATTTAATTCTTACTGCCCCCCCCTTTTTTTTTAGATAATGCTGTTTCAGGATTGTTTCTTATCAAAAATTTTTAAATTCTGAGTAAATGTAACCAGACAAGTATTCCCAAATTTGAGTATGAATAAAAGAATGGACATAGTTCAGTTCTGGGCTGTATGCCAGAGCAAGCTGCATTCCATGTGCTTCTCGTTCCTCTGCGTTTCAATTCATTTCCAACAACACTATACCATTGTAGATAAAGCACACCTCTAGATTTGTGTCTCCATAGGAGATTGGCTAAATAATCTTAATGATCCAAAATAATAGGTCTTAATAATCCAGGACTATTGTATATAAATAGAAAAGGTCATTTAAATGGCTTCTCATAACAATTTAAAGGATTCTCATAGATTAAGCTTGAACAAATGAAATGAGACACAAATACTTACTGGAGTCCAATTTTATGAAGTGCATGAAAAGAGTAACAAACATTTGTGGTGAGAGAAGTCAGAATATTGATTGGGAAAGCCTGGTAGAGTCTTTATACTGTGACATGCTTTATACTAGATGATGTGGCCTGCTTATAAGCATACACACACACATATATACATGCACAGAGATACATGATGATTTTCAATTGCCTCATATGCATGTGAAAGTTGGACATCAAATAAGGCACACTGAAGAAGAGTCTTATGCATCTAATTTGTACACTCATGATGCATCTGATTATCCATTATTTGTGATGCATTTGCATTGTGGTGCTGGAGAAGAATATTGAAGGTGTCTTGGACTGCTAAAAGGCCAAACAAGCCTGTGTTGGAAGAAGAAGAACCAGAGTGCTCCTTAGAGGCCAGGCTGTTGAGACTTTGGGGACCTTGTCAGGCATGATGCGTCCCTAGAGAAGGGCTTCCTGTTTGAGAGAGTGGAGGGACAGCAAAGAAGAGCAGGCCTCAAGGAGATGGGCTGACATGGGGGCTGCAGCAATGGGCTCCACCTCGGAGGTTGATGCAGACAGTGAGTTGGAACCAACTCAATGGCTTCTAACAACATACACACGTATGTACAAGTAGAGAAATGTACGCATAAGTGTAAAAGCTCATGGAATTCAACACTTGGGATTTGTGCATTGTCTAGTCTGCAGCCTATGCCTTGTAAGAACAACTTTCTAAAAAAAGAGTGATTAGCATGATCAGTCATGTATTCATTTTGAATCAAGAAAATATAGACATTTCACCAACTCTCAAAAAAAAAAGATTGTTGCCTGGCTACGTCTACTCCACGAATACATTATGTAGAAACTTGCTAATAGAAAGTTTCTCTCACTTTTTTTTTTAGGCATCACTGCCCTCTGGTGGTGGGAGTAGGAGGCCCAACGCTTGCTCCTGTGAGCTGGAATTGAACCTCCATCCCAGTGGGCCGCAGTCCCGCATACAACCACTACGCCACCGGGGCTCAGCATCTCTCACTTTTTTAAAAGTGTGCTTATTCTTCCACTGCTTCAGCTTGGGTTTTCTTTTTGTTTGGTGGGGTGATTGCATTATGATTCATTGAGTGTGGAGGGTGATGGGACTGACCAAGAGGTGGCGAAAGGAGAGAAGACTCTCAAGGTGCCTGAAAAGAGAGGAGGAAATGAATCACCTCTTCCTGGGCATGATGTGGTTCAGGCTGTACAGCTCAGAGCTGGGAGGCTTCTCTTCCTCTTAGAGTAATTTCAACATAACTTTTCTATTTTTATTCTTTTTCGCCAATGCTCCTGTGAACAGGCAGGTTATTGTGATTAACTCATTTTCACATAAAACAATAAGGGTCTAATTTTCAGAAAAAATGTTACTGATATACAAGCTCATTCGTAATTTGGATGGACAGCATAGGAAGTATTTGTAGTAATATGCAGATGTGAATGCCTGCAAATGTGTAACTGAAAAGCAAGCTGGGTTTCTCATAGAACTACCTATATAAAGTTTATAGGTCTGAAATGAATGCATGTTATTGTAAACAATTTGTTGCAGGTCAATCGTAGATAAATTTATGGAGTCTTTTTGGTAAACAGTGAATTTGAAAATTATTTTATACAAATATTTGCTGAGCAGTCCTGTGTGTAGGGTGAGGAAGTTGAGCTTTAAGAAAACCAAGGTAAATGAGGCTAGTTCTCATCGTATGGAGGACGCAGCTAAACTGGAGCGCATGACAACTGCCAAGTGTAAAATGCAAAGTTCTCAAGAGTTCAGAGACCGAATGGGTGGCATTTCAGTAGACAAAGATGGATCGGGATTGTTAGGGAGAAAAGAGAACAATTGTCTCAGCAGCTAGAGTTCCTATGCTACTCTCTACAGTGTGGTACCAGACATTCTCACTATTTCGCTGATAGATCAGCTGTGTGGAGTAGCTGTGGTTAACCTCATTTTCATGACGGGCAAATTGAAGAGTGGAGAGACAGTGATTTGTACAAATCAGAACACTCAGGAAAAGTCCTTCCTTATAAAAATAGACACTATACCTTAAGGAGCCGTGGTGGCATAGTGGTCATGTGTTAGGCTACGTATAAGGTCAACAGTTTAAAACCACCAGCCTCTCCAAAGAAGGCAGGGATTTTCTATTTCCATAAAGAGAATCTAGGAAATTCCCAGGACAATTCTACCCTGACCTATACAGGGCTGCTGTGTGTTGGAATTGTCTCAATAGCAGTGACTTGAGTTGAGCTATACCTTCATAGTTTAGAGTGGTTGCTTACGGGAGCCAGACTGACTACCTTAAAATTCTGGTTTGGGAACGTTTTGCAAGCATTTAACTTTGAGGATGGGGTATTGTCCCTACGTTAGTAACTGAGGTTAAAAATCGAAACATTTCAGTAGGATAAGATGAATATACCTATATGAACCATCTAGAATTGCTCCTGCGTGTCTAAGAAAGTCTGCGGGTACCGTTGGTCATGTGTAAGGCCGATAACCACAAGTTTAGCACTTCTAAACCACCAGTCTCTCTGCAGGAGAAAGATGGGACTTTCTACTCTTTTTTTTTTTTCTATTGTGGCATCACTGCCCTGGTGGGAATAGCAAGCCCAGTCTTGCTGCTGGATTTGAACTGTCAACCCTGTGGGCCGCAGTCACTACCACTATGCCACCAGGGCTCAGCCGGGACTTTCTACTCTTGTTAAGAATGATAATCTCGGGGGTTGAGCCCTGGTGGTCTAGTGGTTGTGTGTGGGACTGCGGCCCACAGGGTTAACAGTTCAAATCCAGCAGCAGCTCTCCAGGAGCAAGTCTGGGCTTCCTACTCCCACCAGGCCAGTGATGCCACCCCTCCCCCAAAAAGAATTATAATCTCAACAGATTCTGAATTTGTTCAAGTTTTAAATATTTTCTATTTTCCTTCCAACGATGTTTGCCTCTGATGATTGATGTTTGTTTGCAGATGTTTGCATGTTTTTCTGCATATGAAATCCAGGATAGGTAAATCTATAGAGACAATAGCTACATCAATGGTTTCTTGGAGGTATGAGCAAGGAGGTTGGGAAGAAATAGGGAGCTAATAACCATGAGTATGGGAAATTTTTAAATGTTCTAAAATTTGTTGTGGTGATGCTTGAACAAGTATTTTAAATATGACTGGACTATTGAATGATACGATATGTGAAAGATACGTCAATAAAATAATTTTGGCTTTTAAAAAATATAGTCTCAGAAACTCAGGAGCAGTTCTAGTCTATCCTATCAGAGCACAGTGATTTGGAATTAACTTGATGGGAGTTTTAAATATTCTGTATATCTAAGCAAGATCTAAGACTTTGGTGTTAGTCCGTGTAGACTAGATAAACAAATACATAAACACAGAGATGTATATAATGGAGAGGTTTATAAACAAAAAAAATGAACATTGAGAAAACATCCTAGCCCAGTCCAGATCAAGGTCATAATTCCAATATTAGCCCATATGTCTGATACTAATCTACAAAATCCTCTTCAGACTCACAAAACACATGCTATGGTGCCAGATGCAGAATAATCACAAGCCAGTAAGTAAAAAGTCTTGGGATTCAGTGGTATTGAAAGAATCTCAGCACTAACAGGAGTCACACATAGCTTCTCCAGGTGCAGAAGCATACTTCAGTAGGATAAGTATGCCCCCAGGGCTCCTTATCTGGCTGTTTCAGGGTAGGCCCAGGTGGCTTCTCCTCAGAGATGTCTCACAGGGAGCCAGCCTTGTCAGTCAAATCTCTCAGGCAGTTAAGTGTTGTCAGGAGAAAGACTCCAAGTTAGTAAACCAAGAGAGAGATAGTGTCTCCCACCTCCAAGAAGGAATTACCATGTTTCGCAGAATTCTCAGGAGAAAGCCATGCCCTCACAGAGGTCTCATTGGCTATCTCCAGTTTGACAGGCTAGACTCCACCCCTACATGCTTAATCCTCAAATTGACACCAGATAAGGTGACCAGACACAGGCACTAATAATTTAAAAAACATCCTGGTGAAAATGTATATAATAAAACATATGGCATCTCTATAAGTTCTACATGTCCACATGAAAATGCTTTTAATTGTGGTGATATATATATACATATACAAATAATTCATTTCAACATTTTTTGCATACAATTCAATGACATTGAAAACTTTAGCATACCTGACTATCTATTTCTAGTTTTTTTTTCATTACTCTTCTTTTCCCCATCCCCTTTCATTCACTCTTGGTAATGATAAATGGGTAACCTTTGCTCTCTATACATTTGCCTATTTTAGATATTTTGTATTAGTGGAGTCATATGGTATTTATTCTTTTGTATCTGACATTTCACTTATCACAAGAAATAGGAATTTCAAACTAATTATGCTCATGTGGAATATGTGGATCTTGAGGCAACCACTTGAATAGAACAAAGGGTAACTGTGAAGTTCAACATTGGAAAAGATATGCAGCAAGATTGTGTCCTTCCCTTACTTGTTCATTCCATATGAATTCTCTTGAAGAATTACTTGTATGTTGAACAATTTATATAAGTAACCGCACTATATGGAGAAGAACTAACATCAGATTGGAGGAAGACTCCTCGAAAATCTGTGATATGCATGTGACAAAACCTTGCTTGTCAAAATGTAAGATGACTCAAAAGACTTACTGATGAAGGTAAAGGACAACAATTAGCACTTGAATGTAAAAGAAATGATATTCTCCTAATTTGAACCAATAGGTAATGTCATGATAAATGAATAAGAAATGAAAATAGATAATGCTTCCATTCTACTTGGATTGGAAATCAATGTCTTTAGTAGAAACTGTAAAAAACACAAACGACGCATTATAGCATAAAATTATGGCAAAATGCTCCTTAAAGTTTTAAAATGATCTTCCTTGTTGATTAAAGTGTACAGACTTAAGTCCTTGTCTTTTCAATCACCTCATTTGGTACAAGATCTGGATAATGAGCAAAGAAGTAAAAGAAGAATTGATGCATTTTAACTCTGGTATTTCAATATACATCATGAAGTGCAATGCTATCTGTTATAGGATAATGTCCATCTGCATACAAGGAAATCCAATCAATACAACTAGTATTCAAATTCATGTACCAATCACCAAAGCTACTGAAGAAGAGATTGTAAACTTCTACCAACATCTTTATTCTGAAATGGATCAAACATATAATAAAGATGCATTGGTAATTATTGGAAATTGAAATACAGAGGTTGGAAAGACAAAGGAACAGTAGTTGATAGGAGCAAAGCTGGAGATAGAATTTTTTAATATCTAAGAATTGTTCATAGAAAATACTTTCTTTTTTCAACCAGAAGGAACACTGAGAAAGAAAATTGACTCTGTCTATGGGAAGGGAGGTAAGGAAGCCTGATGCTGTAGTGATTATGCATTGGGATAAGTTCCACCGGGCACTAGAGGGAAAGACTGGGCTTTTTCCTCAGGTAAGCAGTTACAGTCCTAGAAACTCACAGGGACTGTTCTACCCACTCCTATAAGGCTGCTATGAATCAGGATAAGTGAGATGGCTATGATTTTGTTTGGTTTTGGTGGGAGGATACATGGAGAAGCTCAATATAAGCAGTGAAAATGAGGTTGGGGGCTGACTGTGAAGTAGAACATCCATTGTTCCTCTGTAAGTACAGGTTAAAGCTGAAGAAAATTGAAATAAGACCATGAGAGCCAAAATACAGCCGAAAGTCTAGCGCATGCAAATTTCAAAAACATCTCAAGAACAAATTTGGTACATTAAAAACTAAGAAGACTTGAGGAGCTGTGAGATGACAGCAAGAACGTATACATGAAGAAAGCAAAGGATCATCGAAAAGACAGGAAAAAACTATCAAAGAGGCTATCGGGAAAGACTCTGAGGTGTGCTTTTAGTCATAGAGTAGCCAAGGCAAATAGAAGAAAGCATGCAGCCGCAAAGCTGAACAGAGCATTTCAAAGGGCAACTCAACGGGACAAAGTGAAATATTATAATGCAATGTTTAAGGACCTAAAGTTCAAGAAACCAAAGAGAAGAACACATGCAACATATCTTAAACCAAAAGAACTAAAGAAAAAATCCAAGCCTTGAGTTGAAATTCTGAAAGATTCAGGCTGAGCCCCGGTGGCGTAGTGGTTGTGTGCAGGACTGTGGCCCACTGGGACGGAGGTTCAATTCCAGCAGTGGGGCTGGGCCTCCTACTCCCACCACCGGAGAGCAGTGACGCCCCCCCAAAAAAAAGAAAGAAAGAAAGAAAGAAATACTGAAAGATTCTATGGATAAAATATTGCATGATTCAGGAAGCATCAAAAGAGGATGGAAAGAATACACAGAATCACTGTATCAAAAAGAGCAGTCATATAGCCCAGGAACTACAAAGCCCACCATAGAAGAAACACACCAGCCTGTATGACCATGACCTGTGGAAGAAATCATGTATCAGGCATCAAAGACCAAAAGTCATATCATTATGTGCCCACCCTCCTGACATTATCTCTGAAGATAAAGGGGTGCAGAGGCAGACAGAGCGGAGGAATCCGATGGTATATCTGGGATTTTAAAGGCTTGAAGGTGAACAAGTGGCCATCTACCCCAGAAGCAGCAAAGCCCACGTGGAAAAAGTACACTAGTCTATGTGACCATGAGGGGTCGAAGGGTGCAGATATCAAGCATCAGAGTACAAGAATCGCATTACTACAAATGAGGGAAAGAGCAGGGTGGGGACCCATGGTCCACTTGTGGGCAATTGGACACCCCCTTACAGGGGAGTCGTGGGGAGAAGACAGACAAGTCAAGGTGCAATGAGGCAATGAAGCATACAAGTTTCCTCTAGTTCCTGAAGCTTTCTTCCCCCAACTATCATGGTCCCAATTCTACCTTACGGATCTGGCTGGACTGGAGGAAGTACAAAAGTAGAGATGGGAAATGGAAATACGGGGAACCCAGGACAGATGAATCCCTTGGGACCAGAGTGGAACTACTGGATGGGTGGAGGGAAGATGGGGTAGAGAGGGGGAGCCAGTTACCAAGATCTACACATAACCTCCTATCAGGAGGACAGACATTGGAGGAGTGGGGGGGTGGGGATGTCAGGCAGTGTAAGATATGACAGAACAACAATAATTTATAAAGTATTGAGGGTTGGTGGGGGAGGGGGAGTAAGGACGAAGGGGAAGGGATGAGAAGCTGATATTAAGGGCTCAAGTGGAAAAGTGGATGTTTGGAGAATGATGATGGCAGCAGGCATGTGAAGGTGCTTGGTACAATATATATATCTTTATATATTGTGAGAAGTGATGTATGAGTCCCAATAAAATGATTTTTTATAAAAAGAAGTACTTCTCATTCAAGAATGTTAATTTCAAGAATTAACATATGAGCAACTTCTAAAGAAGTTCAAGCTGCACTGAAAGTATTAGACAAATACAAGCCTCCAGGAATTGATAGAACATCAATTGATATATTTTATATGTTTTAACAAGCTGATCATGTACTAGAAGCATTCATTTATATCAAGAAACTGGGAGACAGATATTTGATCAACTGATTGAAAGATATCCATACTTGTACCAGCTACAGTAAAAAGGTTGCCCAATAGAGTACTCAAATTATAGAAGAATATTTTTATCACATGCAATTAAAATTTTACTAATGATCATCCAACAATGGTTGAAGCAGTATATTGAGGAGGGGCTGGCATGTTCAGGTCAGATCCAGAAAAGAATATGTCACAGGAGTATCATTGCTGATGTCATGTGGATCTTGAATGAAAGCAGAGCTTACTAGAAAGCTGTTTACTGGTGTTTCATTGACTATGGAAAGGCATTCAACTGTGCTGATCCTAAACTATGGATAACCTGCAGAAAATTGGGCTTTTCAGAACACAGACTTGTGCTCATAGGGAACCTGTAAGTGGATCAAGAGGCAAGAACAAATGAATACTGCATGGTTTAAAGTCAAGAAAGAAAAAAAAAACATTAAAAAACTAAAAACAGGGGCTGAGCCCCGGTGGCGTACTGGTTGTGTGCGGGACTGCCGCCCTCTGGGATGGAGGTTCGATTCCAGCAGCGGCTCCACATGAGCAAAGGCTGGGCCTCCTACTGCCACCACCAGAGGGTAGTGATGCCCCAAAAACAAACAAACAAACTAAAAACAATCAAAAACAGAGAAAACTCACAATCAAAGAGAAATTCGAAAATACTAAAAAGCAGAGCAACTTAGAAATGGGTCAAAAAGGAGGTCAAATGATAAACATATTACCTTTTCTGTATATGAAATATTGGCTAGGTAAGCCTATAGAGAAATTAACTGAATTATTAGTTTCTGGGGGAATGACAGGGAAGGTGGGAGGTGAACTAGTTAGCTAATAGCAGTGAGCACAAACAAGAAGAAAATGTTCTCTGATTGATTGTGGTAATGATCACACACCTCTGCTTGATGTGATTGAACTATTGAGTTGTATGACATGTGGATAATGTGCTTATAAAACTGTTGCAAACATAATAAAATAGAGAAAGTTGTGTGTCTGCGTTGTATCCTCTCACTATAGCTGTTCTATCTGTATGATGAGCGAATAATGAGAGATGCTGGATACCGTGAAGAAGAACGAGGGCTTAGGAATGGGCGAAAGCTTTTGAACAACCTCTGATATGCAGATGACACAATCTTGCTTTCTGAAAGTGAGGAGGCCATTTAGCACCTGCAGTCTGCAGTCTTCAACATGGATTACACCTCAATGTAAAAATATCCTCACAACAGGACCAATAGGTGGCCTCTTACTCAATGAAGAAAGGATTTCACTGGTTTGTACCCATAGCCAGCGCTCATAGAAGCAGCAGTCAAGGGCTCAAATGATGCATTGCATTAGTGAGGATGTTACTTTGAGGTCCAAAGTGTGTCTGACCCAAGTCTTGGCATTTTCAATTTCTTCTCATACATGGGAAAGCTGGGTGCTGAATAAGAAAGAATGAAGAAACACCAGTGCATTTGAACTGGGGTGTTGGCCAAGAATATTGAAAGCACAATGGTCTGTAGAAAGGACAAACGGATCTTTGTTAGCAGTGCAGCCAGAATGTCCCCTAAAGGCAAGAATGGGCAGATTTAATTTCAAGTACCTTGAACATATTCTCAGTAGATTCCTGGAGTACCTGGAAGAGGGCATCGTGCTTGTTAGAATGGAGAGACAGTGAAAAAAAGGAAGCCCCTCAATGAGACGGATTGGTACAAAGGCTGTAATTTTGGACTCAAGCGTGGGAATAATTGTGAGCATGGTGTGAGACTGTGCAGTTTTTGTTCTTTTGTCCCTAGATTTGAAATGAATACAGCTAACAATAAGCAACAACTTAGCCACAAGTGTAGAATTAATGAATAATATTGGACATACTATTGGTTATCATAAAAAGTTAACAACAAGAATAGGTTTAGAAGTAATACAAGAAAAACATATTCCTTAGACACCTGTATGGTGAGGTTTTATATTGCTTACCTTGGTCCAATCATCAGGGAAGAATGAAAGGACTTCATGTTTGGATGTGCAGGGTGAGGACAGATGAGAGAAATGAGGCAGATTGGCACACACCAGCAACAATAAACTCAAACATTTCTATAATTATACAGATAGACCTAGACGGGACAATGTTCTATTCTTTTACAAATGGCATTGCCATGAATTGAAGATAATTCAACAACAGCTAACAACAAGGCTTTCAAGCTTTATCTATGCCATTGCAATATCAGAACTTCATTTCTCTCTCTTTTTAAAAAATCTTTTTACTGGGGACTCTTACAGCTCTTATAACCATCCACCCATAAATCATATCAAGAACATTTGTACATATATTGCCAGCATTTTCAAAACATTTTCTTTCTACTTGAGCCTGTCAGAATAATATGAATACAGTCTTACTATCTCACATAAGATAAAGCTAGACAAGTAAGAAGATAAAGCTGTTTTACTAATTTTTCAATCCACCATTAAGTTTCAAACCAGATTTTTCCCGTCATGCATTCTTAAAACAATTGTAAATAAATGAGCAGCATTTCACTTGTTTCTATGGTGTCTTTTGTAGGTAAACACAAAGGGGCTTTACAAATTCATGGAAAGATTGTTATCTTTTCATTTAAATTGTCCACAAAGTCTTTGATGCCTCTTGTAGCACCATATTTGGATGGAGACATTGATAATCTATTTGGAATGTCAAGTTAGGGAAGAGAATTCCTGAGATCATGGTGAAAGAGTGTCAGGGGTTGCGCAATAAGCCTTGGGCTCATTTAAAATGTCACCTAGTCTGGTGTGGTGTCAATTTGAAGATTAAGAGTGTAGGAGTGGAGTCTAGACTGTCAATCTGGTGAGAACCAGTGGGACCACTGTGTGGGCATGGCCTTCTCTTGAGAATTCTGGGAAATCTGGTTCTTCCTCCTTGGAAATGGGGAACTCTCCTCACATCCTGGGAGACATAGCAGCTGACAGGACATATCGACCCACCCTGATGCAGCCCTGGGTGCTGAGAAGCCATGCAGAGACCCCTGCCAGTGCTGACATATTTACAATGCCACTGGATTCAAAGACTTTCTACCCACTAGCCTGTGACCATCCTGCATCCAGCATCATTGCATGTGTTTCATGAGTCTGAAGAGGAGTTTACAGACTGATACTGGACATGTGGGCTAATATAGGACTTATGGACTTATTCTGGACAAGGCTGGGATGTTTCTTAATGTAAAATTACCTTTTATATAAAACTCTTTTATACACATGTGAGTTTCTGTGGATTTGTTTCTCTGGTCTACACAGACTAATACAGTCATTTTTCTAATGAGGTTTGCAAGTTGAAGGACAGAGTTCAATTGCTATAGGAGATTTTGCAGATTCTCTGGGTGAAAGATTGAGACAGAAGGGGAAATTTGAACTGGGCATCTGGCATATAATTTGCAAGAAACAGAAAAGTCTAAGGGAGATTATAGTTATTATTTCTTGCAGGTGGCATAGGCTATATATGACTTTTTATCATTTTATTGGTGACTCTTACCGATATATATTTTTGTCTTCAGATCTTATACCAATCCATACATGAATTATATCAAACACATTTGTACATATGTTGCTTTCATCCTTTTCAAACCATGTTCTTCCTACTTGAGCCCCAGGTATCAGCTCCTAGATTCTCTCTGTCCAGAGCTTTTATCTCTAGCAATGTACATGCTCCAGTCTAGCCCGATTTGTAAAATAGAGTTGGGGTCATGATAGTAGGGGTTTGGTGGGGGAAACATTAAAGAAATAGGGCAGTGGTTCTCAGCCTGTGGGTTGCGATAACTTTGGGGATCAAACAACCCTTTTACAGAGGTTGCCTAAGATCATCAGAAAACACCTATTTCTGAGATGGTCTTAGGAAACGAGACACTGCTCCTCTATCCCTCTCCAGGCGGGTGGGTGTGCCCATGTGCCAATACATGCAAGCTACACAATACATTTCATTTATTTATGTCTAGATTTAAATATTTCACAATATATAGTTACATATTGCATTGTGATAAATCACCACACGTTATGTTCAATTTTTAAGAAGGAAAATACATCTTGCATATCAGATATTTACATAATGATTCATAACAGTAGCAAAATTATAGTTATGATGTAGCAATAAAAATATTTTTTGGTTGGGGGTCACCACAACATGAGGAACTGAATTAAAGGATTGCAGCATTAGGAAGGTTGAGACCCATTGAACTAGAGGAATGTTGTACCTTTCTTCAGTGCTATACTGCACTCTGGCTGGCGTGTCCTTTCCCTGTGTTCCTTCTGTGAGGGGATGTTCAATTGTGCAGAGATGGGCTTTGGGTCTCCACTCTGTCCTCATTCATTAGCATCTTTATGATTGTTTCTTCAGGGGCTTCTGATGTCTGATACCTGATTGATACCTCATGAAGAAATGGGCTGGTGTGATTCTTCTATGTGAGATTTGTTGCTTCCCTGCTAGATGGATCCTTGTTTGTCTTCAAGCCTTTAAGACTCCTGAAACTATTTCTTTTGATAGCCAGGCACCCTCAGCTTTCTTCATCACATTTGCTTTTGCACCCATTTTGACTTCAGAGATCATGTCAGGAAGGTGAGCATTACAGAATGAGAGGTTAATAGAAGAAAGTGTTCTTGAGTTGGGGGAGTACTTGAGTAGAGGCCCAATGCTTGTCTGTTACCTTAATATTTAACATATAATACATGTACATTGATCTATTACCTATCGTTATGTATAAATATACTTAATATATGTATGTGCCTGCATTTATACTTCTATAAATGGCCTTTGCTTCCTAGACTTTCTGACTCCAATGATCTCATTAAAATCAGCTTTTACGGTTGCTACTTAAGAAGATTGATGCCTATTTGTCTGTGTTTTGTTCTGCTTCATTTTGTAGGAAGCTTAAGAACTAGATCATAATTCCAGGACATTTATTCTTGCCAACACTGCAACAGTTTTTTAACTGACAAAAAATAAAAATGATGTTTTACATCAATTACCTGTAGTGCTATCAATTCAGCATCCTTTTCCTTAAGTAGCTAGTTTGATTCATATTGTGGCATTGATTATGGTGATGATTGCACAACTTGTAAGATAAATATATATTTAAACCATTGGGGTTAAATATTCTGCTATCTTCTATTAAGAGAAAGAATGATAAAATATAGTATGTCTGCCTGAATGAATTCATATTCTAGTTATAATGTCAATTTACATAGCCTTAACAGCATAAGTGAATCAACATAAAGTAGCTAGCTAAATTGTGTGCTGATGTATATAAAATAATGCCAATTAATGACTGGGACTTTATAAGAGTGAGCTAGATCATAATTTCTCTTTTAATCAATAATAATAATAAAAGGTATTATTAGTAAAGTTCATTTTAATTCCAAAATGAATGTATGCCTTGGGGGTAGGAATTGCAATGAGCCATGCTTGTTGTGGTGAAGGGAAAGTAGAGATAACGAGCTTCCTGGGATGTTCGTACTAATATCGAGAGAAGACAGGAGACGATGTGGCCAACAGATAGGGTGGTAGAAGGTGGAATGTCAGAAAGACATGGAAACAAAGTGAGGACAAATGACGATGGCGACATTCTGTGCTGTGCAATAACTTGTTCAAAGAGACAAGTCTAGAAGTGGTTCTAACCCCAGATTCTAGGCACTCCTGCGTATTTTCCACAAGTTAATAAAAACAATAGTCAAATCTTTACCAACCCAGGCACACCTCTTCTGCCAAGGTCTAATCTCTGTCAAGTAACTTCTGTTTGCTTATTTGATGACTAATTCCCCCACCCCTGCCTCAATGTGCATCGTTGGTTGTTAGAACTATTCTCTTCTGACTCATGAGTGAGTGAAAATCATAATTTAGTTGACTTTAGAATTATTTGTGGGACTGTCTGGTTTGGCTGCATATAATGGCTCCTTTCTTTCTTTGTTTCTCACCAACCAATGTGGTTGGCTATTTAATAGCCAGGCAGAAGACTGAAATTAATACTGGTAGTATTTTAAGCTTGGATGAGGAAAAGGGAAGTAAGAATTTCAAATTGTTAGCTTTTTGTGTTGGTTTTTTGGTGTGGGTGGCTTACTGTCGCCTTTGGAAAGAGTTTATAGCAGGCAGGGCTTCAGAGTCACTTGGAAAATTAGCATAAATATGGTTCATATTTTGCTTTCCCTTTATTTTGCTTCATTTTCTTGTGAAGTACAAACTTCCTAGATGAGGGGATAATAAGACATAAGACTTGTGTGTATCACCATTATATTTTAAAATGCATTCCCAAATGCTTTAAGGAGATTAATTTACTAGGAAGGAAATAACAGTGACCCTATTTTTTGTGAGTGATGTAAACTTTTCTTTCAAAGTTAAGTCAATGGATGATAAATGCATTCATTTTTATATGTGGATGATATTAGAGTTGAAGTAAAGATGAGTATAAGAAAAATCAAACTGAAATTATCTATCTGAGTAGATGTGCTTGATGGACTTAAGATTCAGAGCCATGTGGTCTTTTTTTTTCTTTTATCTTAATTTCTTTGAAGGGATATTTTTTTCTAAAAAGAGAAAAGCTCTTCCTCTTTATTTTTTTGGAAGATTGTAGTGTCTGTTTGGAAACAGTCATATAATACAGAATAAATATTTTTGGAAAACTGTGGAAATGTACTGGGCAGTCCTGATGGAAAATGAAGGTCTTCCCATGAGGGTTTGTGATGACCTTACATTATATTTATTCACTTCAAGGTATACTTACATCCTTGAAGACATATCCTGCTTTGCTAGTTTAGAGTTTTTTCTTTTAATTTCTAACTTACAACAGACCTGTCACTCAATGTATGAGAGGGATTACAAAAGTTTTTGGAAACATGAAATTAAATGGTAAGGTCATTTTCCAGAATTTTTTCTTTTAATTTCTAACTTACAACAGACCTGTCACTCAATGTATGAGAGGGATTACAAAAGTTTTTGGAAACATGAAATTAAATGGTAAGGTCATTTTCCAGAATCTTTTTGAAGCCTTTATACATATTACCAAATTTCACCCCAATAAGTGATGTTGACTTTAATATCTAAGATGGTCTTGGAATCAACCGGCTCCTGGACACTGAGGGAGGACTTTAGAATGCTTTTGAATTGCTAACCAACTAACCATCACCTTTTCATATTTTGTTCACTTATTTATTTTGACATGCTATCTATCCTAACAAAAAAATGAACCCATTCCCCTCAAGTCAATTCTGATTCATGATGATGTTCTAGGGCACAGGCAAATAATCCAACAGGGTTTCTAAGGTTGTAAAAACCTCCAAGCAGATGTCCACAACTTTCTCTCACCTGGTAGGGTTGGACCACTGACCTGTTGGCTAAAAACGGAGCATTTAAATTCTGCATCACCAAGGTTTCTTTTGATAATACTAGAAAAACCAGAAAACCAAACTGAATGCCATTTAAGTGTAGTCCTACATGGCAGAGTTGAATTAGTCTATAAGGCTTTTGAGACTGCAAATCACGACAAGATATCCTCGTATTTCTTTTCCTGGGCAATGTGTTGTTAGTAGTTCAAGATTTAACCAACTACACCACCAGGACTCCTTGACAGCACCACAATTAGATTTCAAAATATTTTAAAATGGTAAAAAAAAAGCAAAGATTCCAATATGATGACTAAGCTTCTCCTGACCCAAATCATGGATTTTCTGTGGCCATGTCTGCTGCTGTTAGAACCTTTTACTACTTTGAACAGTGTTATTATCTTGACAAGATTCCCTTCACAGAGGCATCGTCAAGTGTGCAAGACTAAGAAATGTGTGTAGGGGAAGAAGTCAAGGAAAGGGTGTCTCATAAAATTTCCCAGAAAAATATTTTGTTTTAACCAAAAAGGACAGGTCTGGCCAAAGTAAAATTCTTGTGGAAGGTACTAGGGGAATCGTTTAAATATTCCCACGAATAGTCAAGGATGTGGCTTGTTGCCTTTCCTAAAGGGTGGGTTTCCCTGCCCTCCTAGTCTACTCCATTCTGACTCAGAGTGGAATCGTCCTCTTCCCTGCCCAATGCCACTTCCAGAAGTGGATGAGGAGTTTCCACTGAAAGCTCCTAGCTAGGAATTACATGACCTTGTTATTTTATAGCTGTGCAAGAGGCAGTGTTGTAAAGAATAGATCCAGATCAGGAAATTGGAGCTTTGCCTTCTGGCCCTGACTCCGGCTTGGACTAGCCACTTGACCTTGGGCAATTCATTTGAATTTTCGGAGAGGGAGGGACAGAGAAGCTGCAGACGTTGTAAAGTAGAGAGTATGTCTAGCCTACCCAATTCAAAGACTTCATTTTGAAGATTTTATGGCACAGCATATGTGGAAGCCATTTGCAAGTTTTAAATGCTTTTATACACTCAAATATTGTATGCTTAGGTAATATGCTTTGGTGTGATGAAGAAAACAGGTCTTGGAGATAGATAAACCTCTGATTTCAACTCTGAAACTTGCAAACTTCACAGCTTTGGATGAATCACCTTTTCTGTATCTCAGTTTCCTCATCTAAATATAAACACAATAATCTAATCTGTCAAAGCTGAGCCCTGGTGGTGCAGTGGCTGTGTGGGGACTGTGGCCCAGAGGGCTGATGGTTCAAATCCAGCAGCAGCTCTCCCAGAGCAAGGATGGGCTTCCCAGTCCCACTAGGGCAGTGATGTGGGAAAAAATTATATATATATTATATATATTGTGTTATATTATAATATATTATTATATGGTATTATGTATAATATAATATTATAATATTATATCTATATAATCCCTCATGTCGCTGGGGGGATACAATGAAATAAAACATCTTCACAATGTTTTCTTCCTACTAAAGAGTACATTTTAGTGTGTTAATAAACTGTTATTTTCTTTTAATTATTTGCCTTATTGAAATATGTATACATGATATGAATCATTCCTTAGAAAGTAATAAGGAATGATAAACTTATACAAATATGTTTATATATCTACCTATATTTTAATACTTTTTATATTTCCTGAGATTTATTATACATGTACATACACATATATTAAAATCCAAATCTACTGTTATTGAGTTAATTTCAACTCACAGCAACCCTGTACAGGGTTTCAAGGCTGTAAGTCTGTATGGTGAAGATTCTCTCCCAATTAGTGGCTGGTTGGCTTGAACCACTGGCCTTGCAGATAGAAACTCAACACCAAACCCACCCATTTTTATATATATATATATATATATAATATATAATATATAATCTCAGGGTGCATAATATTGTTTTGTGAATATCTCCTTCAATAATAAGTCATGAGTCACCAATTAGATTCTAGTATACTATGTGAGAAACAAAAACTATTGTAGCTGGGTGAGGAAGAATAAGCTTATTATTGTTAAGTGCCACCAAATTGGTTCCAATTCATAGTGATCCCATGCATAAGAAAATAAAATTTTGCCTACTTCTGCACCACGAGTAGTTTTATGTTTGAGTTCCTTGTGGCACCCACTGTCAATCCATCTTGATGAGGGTCTTCCTCTTTCGTGTTAATCCTCTGCCAAGTCTGAAGTCCTTCCCCAGGGAGTAATATCTCTTGGTACTATGTACAGGAGACCACTAAAGTCTTACCATCCTTACCTCTAAGGGCCATTCTGACTGTATTTCTTACAAGAGAGGTTCTTTCTTCTAGCAAAGTGTATTCTGTCTTATTCATTAATACTGTGCTTCAAATGCTTGGATTCTTCTCAGATCTTCTTTATTTCTAGTCCAATTTGTCACATGCTTATGAGGCATTTCACCTCCCTGTGTCACCTCTGCTATTTAGCATTTTTAAAGAGGTTTTTTTGGTTTTTTGGCAGTAAATTTGCTAAGTGTGTCATTTTGATTTCCTGATTTCTGCTTCCATGGCCATTGGCTGTGAATCAAAGAAAATGGAATTTTTAAATCTCACTATTTTCTAAGGTTAAATGATCTCGCTGATTGTTCTAGGGTTGAGGATTCTTGCTTTCTTGATGTGGAGTTATAATTCATCCTAAGGCTGTTGTCTTTGATCTTCTTCAGCAAGTACTTCTATCCTTGACTTTTAATAAGCAAGATGTGTCATCTACATATCACAGGTTATTAATGAGTCCTCTAATTTTTCAGATAGTTCAAATTCTTAGATTATTTACTCAGCAACATAGCAAATAAAAATGCAAAGGATATATAGCCTTTGTAGCTGAATCATGATTAGAACTTGGATACAAATCAAAAGTTCAACATACATATTCGAGGTCAAAATAATAAGCAAACAGATGTTTTGACATATCAATAAGCTGTCCTTGATACAGAGTGTTATTCTGGAGTTTGTTTTGTCTCTGTTCTTTGTTTTGTAGATTATATTTTTTACAGCATCTGATTTTTTAGATAAAGTTGTTCCAAGAATGTTATTTAACAATTTTTTAAAATTTTGAGTAAATGCAATCAGGCACATATTCCCAAATTTGAGTATGAATTAAAGAAAGGACACAGCTCAGTTATTGACTGCATGTCTGAGAGAGCTGCAGTCCTCTGCTTTCCATTCATTCCATGTGTTTCTCGTTCCTCTGTGTCTCCGTTCATTTACAGCAACAGTCTTGTTGCAAAATTTCCCTGATTTAAAATCATGCAGCATCCTCTTACTCGGTTGATGTGACTCTCTTTTAATCTATGTGCAGACTCTGCGTGAGCACAAGGAGCCCTTGTAAACATCTTTTCTGAAGTGTCTCTGGCTCATTATCATTAGCTCACCACTGTGCTCAGTTTCTTTTTTTTTTTTGGGGGGGGGGGGCATCACTGCTCTCCGGTGGTGGGAGTAGGAGGCCCAGCCCCACTGCTGGAATTGAACCTCCATCCCAGTGGGCCGCAGTCCCACGCACAACCACTACGCCACCAGGGCTCAGCCCCGTGCTCAGTTTCTTACTTGATTTTTCCTGTTTCTGTTGTCAATTTTCTCCCTTATGGATCAAGTCAGATATTCTTTCCTAGTTGAACTGAGCTGTGGTTTAGTTTTAAGACAACTTCAAGGAAATTTTTAAGGTTTAAGGGTCATCTCAGAAGCCTGTGACTTTCTGGATCCAGAAACTCTGAATTCTATGAGGATTTGAAACTCTGTTCTGCTTCCTCCCCACCCCCTTTTTGGTCAGGATTCTTCTAAGGAGTCTTTGATCAAAAGGTTCTGTAGTGATTGCTGGACAGCATCCTATCCCTCTGACTCCATGAGGCAATCAGTCACAGTTTTCATTCTGCTCGACTGTTCCTGACTCTCTTTCTTCAGAAGAATAGGACAGAATTATTGTACTTTGAATGACCACTCGTTAACTTTTCACACCCTTGCCACTAGACAACTGAACTAAGAGATAGAACAGAAGCAAATAGCAATAGACTGTTGAACTGGATCTTTCAGGAGATGATGGCTCTAAATGTGCAAATCAAGAAGCCGACTCTTAGGAGATGTTTAGCAGTGTTGAAGCAGCCCTCATCTTGCTGTTTCCACAATATTAAAAAGAAAGGTCCCATAAAAAATTTCAAAAATTTCAAAACTTTCACATAGTTTTCTGTTAGGCTAAATATTCCTAAAGGGGAGAACCTTGGTGGCGCAGTGGGTATGAACTCTGCTTATAACTGGAAGGTAAGTAGTTCAAACACCCTGCTGCTCCCAGGATGAAAGGTGTAACAATTTAAGGCTGTAAATAGTGTAGCCTTGAAAATCCCTCTGACCTACAGGATTGCTGTAGGGTTTCATTGATGCGGCAGTGGGTATGATTGCTTTGGTTTATTCATAAAGTCATTGCAATGGAATTTAGCAAGTGAAAAATGCCTTATTATATAATTATGAAGCAGTACAGGTCAAAATAGTCAATGCAGGCTCAGAGACACCCTACAGGAGAGGGTAGAATGGTCCCTGAGGAGTTTCCTGAAACTGTCACTCTTTCCAGGAGTGCAAAGCCCTGTGCTTCTCCTGTGGAGCACCTGGTGGTTTCCAGCTGCTGGCCTTATGAATCTCCTTTGAGAGATTGTAATAGGTCGATCTATGTGATCATTTACCCAGGTAACAGCTTTGAACGGGGAAGCAAAATGATAGATTTATTATTTCAAAGAAACAAGCTAGTCATTGTGCACTGAATAACATAGATAATCCAGTAGTTCATTACATTACAATGTTTGTTTGTTTGTTTGTTTTCAGAAAATTGAAGCAGTCAACTCACTGAACTGCGATGCGCTGAACTGAGATCAGAGTAAGACAGAGGGATGTGTGGAATAGAGCCTATCCTTACTACTAAGGAGCATTCTGTACTGATTCCATGGGTTGGTTTGTTCTTCTAGCAGTTCATGATGTATTAAACATTCTTCTAGCAATTCATGATATATTAAATATTCTCCCTCTGCACCATAATTAAAATGCTTCAGACTTCCTCAGAAGCAAGGACGGTGAAAATTTGTCTCATATGCTTCCATGGGTTTGTTTGTTCTTCTAGCAGTTCATGATGCATTAAACATTCTTCTAGCAGTTCATGATATATTAAATATTCTTCCTCTGTGCCATAATTAAAATGCTTTGGACTTCCTCAAAAGCAAGGACGGGGAAAATTTGTCTCATGCACTTTGAATATGTTGTCAGAAGGGAACAGTGTCTGGAGAAACACATTAATGTTCATAAAGTAGAGGTTCAGTGAAAATGAGGAAAATTCCCAGCAGAATGAACTGACATAGTGGCTCCCACAATGGGCACAAACATAGCAATAGCTGTGAGATGGCACAGGAGCTGGCACTGTTTCCTTCTGCGGGACTAGGGTCCCTGTGAGTTGGAACTGATTCAAAGGCACCCGACAAGGAGAAACTTTAAAGCATGGTGGGGAAATGCACTCTTTAGGTCAGTATGCAGTGGCCCTGATTATCGTTCAAGAATTTTAGAATATCGTGTTAGTTTTCATAGATTTATAATACAAATCAGGAGCTCAGGCACCAAAATGTCGTAATGGACTCCACATGTAATTGATGTGAAATGAAATGTGATGTGCTGTGATGTGAAATGAAGAAGTTGCAGAAATAATATGATGACTGAATGGAAATTAGAGGCATATTTGAAAGTCATTATATGTTGTGGTTTCAAGGAATCCCATGAGTGCCCTGGTAACCTTGAAGAGAAGTTCTGTTTTCAGCATTCTGATGAACTAAGGTATTTAGGCTTTGGCTGTTGTCAAGAATCTATTGGTAAACAAAACTGGGCAGAGTGTCCCAATGTACTCTGTATATTTTAAAAGTCATCTATTGTAGTGATGTGTTTGAATAGATGGGTTAGAAAATACTATGTTTTATATTCTTTGGTACAAGCTGGGATGCATAAAGTGGAAGAGGAAGTGTGGACCCTCTAAGGAAGGATGTGGTAAGGTCAGGCAAGTAAAGCAAACTTCACGTGAAGGAAATGACAAATTCTACATTGTCACTGTCCACAATGACATCCATCTGTCTGGGCCAAAGATTACATGTTTGGTTGAAGTGTTCTGCTTGGTCCTTTCTGAGTTCAAAAACATTTAGAAAGCTAAAGAGGACTGTTGGTTCCTTCCACTAAATTACAGCCTTCTATTGGTTTATGATCCCACTTGGAAGTATGTTTTCCATATCATCTGGCTCCTGTCCTTGTTCCTGGCTAAAATCACAGGCAGGGGGCTGAGAAGCAAACCTCTGTTCATTTAGTGGTCACTGTGGAGGAGTCCTGCCATTCTCTGAGACTAACCTCTTTCAGGGGGTCTCAGCAGCTAGTGACAAATATTCTATGATGCCTCCATATGAAGTTATAAAGGACAGGCTGATGAAGTTTTATGTACTTCCCAATCAATTTCAACAGAGCTCAACTTTTGCTCAACCTGTTTCTACCAGAACACAAGCCTACTTTTGACCTCCCCTCTCCCACCCCCATTATTTTGAATCCTATCAAACAATTTCATCTATAAGCATTAGTCTGTGGATTTCTCAAAGATACCAGTTACCTTCAAATTAATTCCAACTCAGGGCAATCCATTTGCAGAGCAGATTTGTGTCGCACAGCAGCCTTTTCAGAGGTAGATCATCTGGCCTTTCCTCCAAGGTGTCTCTAGGTACACTTGAACTTCTAACCTGCTGGTTGGCTGATGGGTGTGTTAAGTGATTGTCATACTCAGGGATGTCTGTAAAATGTAAGGACTCTTTAGGTATAATGAAGGAGCAGTAGTGATACGGTGGGTTGGGTGTTGGGCTACAAAATCCACCATCATATCTGTGGGCAAAAGATGAGACTGTTCATGTTTCCAAAGATTTTCTGCTTCAGACATATTATATACTGTCCTTATGAGTCTGAATCAACTTGATGGCAGTGGGATTCTATATAACTATAATACCATTGAAACATAAAATTAATAATTTTTGAAACTTTTCATAAATGATGAATTAACTTGTTAAAATGTCCCGATTATATTTTATCCTTATAATTTGTTCACTTGGATCAGGATCTAAGTATTGTACATCTCTGCAAGTTTCTTTTCATGTATATGTACCCCCCTTTCCCATTTTTTTAAAGAAATGGGTCATTTCTCTGATTTTTTCTAGTTGAATTTTTGCATTATTGTTTATCTTCTTCTACTGTTTCCTGTGAATTGGTACTTAGACCTAAACTCTAAATCGACACTTTTGACCTAGCTATTCCATAGGTGCTCTGTGTAACTTACATAAAGAGATCCATGGTGTCTGTCCGCCTCTTTAGTGTGGTTAACAGAAAGGGTTGAGGGTGTTTAGATCCATCAATTCACTAGGGTTTGAAGAATGGTGATACTGTATTCCTTTGACTTTATGAAATATTCCCTTTCTAAGATAATCGCTATTCTTCCTTTTTCTAGCAGGAACAAAGGTCCGACCCATTTTTCTTTAGACCCTAAGGAATTGTCACACGATCACCGATCCTCATGTACAAATGTGAATTGAACTTTATAATTTTTTTTTCCTAACATGCTCCTTGAACGTGTGTACACAAGTTTAGAGTCAATCGCATAAGGAGTCTTGCTGGGACTGTGGGTTGGATATGGGGCTGCTCACTACAAGGTCAGCAGATTCCATCCACCAGCCATTGGCTTGGAGCAACATAAGACTGTCTGCTCTGCAGGAGATGAGAAATCTCAGAGATCCTTTCTGGCAGTTCCGCTTCATCCTGTCCGATCGCGACACATCAAGTTGCTGTGAGTTGGCTTGCTTTTGCTTTTCGTTCCTTGAATACAAATACTAAATGTATATAGTTCTTAATAATGTGGTGCACTTATGTATTTAACTCATTGAAAAGGTTCATGAGCCAACCAAGTTAATGAGTAATTACCAAAAACAAACCAAAAAAAACCTTACATGTTATTAGTGGGAGCGTTCGTTATTTTTTTAACTGGATTCTTAACGACTTGTATCCAAACAAGGAGTCATCAAAGTGAGGAATCAACTAAGTCACATCACGAAGAACATCAGTCTTTGGGATTCAAAGATGACAAATAACAAAATCCAAATATGATGAAAGGTAAAGCATCAAAGCTTAAAAAGTGAACACCCAATTTATAGAAGGTTATAGAAGCCAGTGGGTGTGCCAAATTCACTTGTACCTCGTCAGATCCAGCTTCTGGCAGATCCTCTCTAGCCACAACGGGATATGCGAACAGCTTTATTTATTTATTATTAAAATCATTTTATTAGGGGTGCTTCTAGCTCTTATCATAACCCATACATCATTTGTCTCAAGCACATTTGTACATGTTGCTATAATTTCCAAACATTTTCTTTCTACTTGAGTCCTTGTTATCAGCTCCCCTTTTTTCCCTCCCCTCTCCCACCCTCCCATCCTTATGAACCCTTGATAATTTATAAATTATTTCTATTTTCATATCTAACATCATCTTCTGCCTCTCTTCATTCACATTTCTGTTGTTCATCCCCCTTGGAATGTGCTTGTGTGTGTGTGGTGGTGGGGGGGGGGTTGTAAGCTGATCATTGCAATCAGTTCCCCTTTTCTCTTCCTCACTCTCCCTCTACCCTCATGGTACTGCTACTCCAATTATTGTTCTTGAGGGTTTTATCAGTCCTGGATCCCATGTGCTGATGGCTCTTATTTGTACCAGTGTATATGCTCAGCTCTAGCCAGTTTATAAGCTAAAACCGGGGTCATGATAGGGAGGGGATGGGGGAGGAGAAGCATTAAAGAACTAGAGGAATGCTGTGCATCTCGTCAGTGCTGTACTGCACCCTGGTTGGCTCATCCCTTTCTCGTGATCCTTTCATGAGGATGTCCAATTGTCCACAGATGAACTTTGGGTCTCCCATCTGACTATCCTGATTTGCACCAAAATGGTGGCTTGTTTTAGTTATTCGGATGCCTGATACCTGAACCCATTGACACCTCATGATCACATGAGTTAGTATGCTTCCTCCATGTGGGCTTTGTTGCTTCTCAGTAGGATGACTTCCTGTTTATCTTCAGTATTTTAAGACTCCAAATGCTGTATCTTGTTATAGCTGGACACCATCAGCTTTCTCCACCACATTACATTATGCACCTCTTTTGTCTTCAGTGATCATGTTGGTAACCTGAGTACCATCGGATGCCAGGTTATTAGAACAAAGTGTTCTTTCATTGAGAGAGGACTTCAGTAGAGCCCCAATGCCCATCTTCTACCTTGATACTTAACATAAAAATATATGTATGTAGACCTATATTCCTCATTGCATATTAATATATTTACATATGTATATGTCTATGTTTATACTTCTATAAATGTCCTTTGCCTCTTAGTTCTTTCCTCCATTTCCTTTTACTTGCCTCCTGTCCCACTATCACGTTCGACCTTCATTCGGCTTTCCATACATCCTGCTGACTACATTGCATTTGATCAAACTCAACCAGACATTCTACGCCCTTCTGGCCATCAATTTTAGAACTCTTGTTTTTTCCCTTATATTGAGTTTGTTGGCCTGCCCCTTCCTTTCTCCCACCTGGTCGTCTCCCATGTCTCCCTGGATGAACAGCTTTAGCATCAAATAGAGATTATTATAAATTTGATTATGGTGGGTGGAAATACGGTATACTATAATGCCTTGTCAGTTGACCTGTCTCTTGGCCCATCCTGAATTTTCTCTGTTTCAATATTTCTCACTTGTTTTTAGACAGGTTTTATTTCATCCAACTTATCTTTTTTTGGTGGTGGTTTTTTCTTTCTCTCTAACTCCCCACCTCTTTTGTTCTTGTTTTTCATTATTTCTGCTATGCTTCCCAGTTTACCAAGCATATACAGAGAAGATACATAGAGACAATGGCTGATATAATAGCTGATGGGGGGGGGGGAAGTTGAGGGACAGCTTAACTATGAAAATATATGGTCTATGAATTTTAGATGAATAAAAATACTGAAAAAAGTAGACTACACTGAATTTCTTTTCAGAGAAGACTGATTATAGGAATATTCTGTATTTTTGTTATGAACTACTATATAAGTATATCAAAATTTTAGTAAACCTTTATATACCAATATATATAACTACACTGGTAGGTTATAAAAAAGTAGCATTCTACTATTAAGAGGAGTAATTATATGCATAGAAAGTATTTCAGGTTCTGGAGAAAAATGACAAAATGCTAACACTTTGTGAACCAGACAATCCCAATTCTATGCAAATTTTGGTGAAAATGCATTACTTTAAAAAAATTCTTAAATAATCTGAATCTTCAAATAGGTGGAGGAGGATGTTCTTTGGGGTCAATATTTCTGTAAGGACATTAAGGTTTTTATGCTTGGCTATAGTGAAATAGTGAGGGATTTAATTAATTGTAGACTATGAGAAGAACAATGAAATCAGCCTTAGAAGATATGTAAGCAGAATGCTTCTTAGAAATGAGAATGAAGACCCTTTGGCTGGCTCATTTTGGATAAGTCACTGGAAAGGTCAGTCTCTAAAAGAAAGCATTATAGCTGGTTAGGTAGATAGAAGGTCAGGATAAAAAAAGATGCAGTGAGGTGGATGGGCATGCTTGCCACAATGTAGGACTCAACTATACCAAGGGTCAAGAGACTGTTAAGGGTCTGTGCAATATTTTGTTTTGTTTTACAAAAGGTTCCAACAATAAGAGCTCCCTTTTTTTGTGGGCATCACTGCCCCCTGGTGAGAGTAGGAGGCCCAGCCTTGCTCCTGGAGAGCTGCTGCTGGATTTGTACTGCCAATTCTGTGGGCAAGAGTCCTGCACGTAATCACTATGCCACCGGGGCTCAGCCCATATAAGAACTCTTTTACGGAAACTAACCATCCCTCTCTTAAAACTGCAAAACTTAATAACAATAAACAGCAGTTAGTGAGCAGTAACTTGGGTGAATGCTCTGAATCAGTTTAAAGGAGCCAGAAGCCATGGGCGGGGAGAGCCACAATGCTATGTCAACAGAGAGAAATCAGTAACTTCCAGCTGAAGAAGGATCAGAGATGACCTCACAGAGGCAGAGGTAATTTAAGTCAGACCTTGATACCAGAGATGACTGGAAAGAAGCAGTTGACATGCTAATAAAGATTTAAAAATGTAAAGAGTGCTTGGGCCAGGGTGTATGGGCTACTTTGGTTGGGAGTGAAACATTCATACTGAGGAGAAATGCAGGTAAGGATGGAGAGACATATCTGGATCAGAACGTTGAGGCCCGTGAAGCCTGGTTGGTGAGTTAGTAGGCAATGAGAAGTCTACTGAAAACAGGGCTGAGAAGAGAAGGAGAGACTTCATCAACTCCATAGAGATGGGCAGACGTGTTCTATCATCATATTTTTGAAGGTCCCAGGCGAGAAATCATCCTTCAAGCCAAGTTTGAGCAAGAAAAGAAGAAATCCTTTTGTGTGTGTGCTTTCATTCTGAGCCTGCCAAGAGAAAAGAATGAGAAAAGGATTGTCACCAATTGGCTTTTCTTCATCACACTAATTGGCTATATTGACAAAACTCCCCTTGACCCTCAGCACCTCTAGTCATAAAATTTTCCACTGTAACAAGAGCTATCAGCTGACTGCTTTATTCATCAGAGTGACAGTGTTAGCTTTCCACCTTCCTAATGAAATTCTCCAGTCGGCTGTGAAAATAGCAGGAAGCCGACTATATTTAGCAAAGGAAAGAGCAACAAGTCTAAACACTGTGCAGAAGAGGGGAAAAAAATAAAAGAACTGAGTCTTATGATTAGTGCAACTCAACACAATTGCTTTTAATTTTCCACATTTTTTGACTGGCAAAAGCAGAGGGCTTTTGGTGGGGTTTTTTAAGCCTAGAGTTTCCTTCAGTATTATGTCTACAATACAATAAATAAAATATTTGACTTAGTCAAAGAGCAGGGAATATTTTAGACTTCAAAGAAGGAGATTTTTAAGCTCTTATAATAATCCATACATCATTTGTCTCAAGCACATTTGTACATGTTGCCATAATTTCCACACATTTTCTTTCTACTTGCATCCTTGTTACCAGCTCTTTTTTCCCTTCCCTCTCCCACCCTCCCATCCTCATGAACCCTTGATAATTTATAAATTATTTCTATCTTCATATCTTACATCATCTTCTGTCTCTCTTCATTCACGTTTCTGTTGTTCATCCCCCTTGGAATATGTGTGTGTGTGTGTGTGTGTGTGTGTAGGGGGGGCGGGTTATATGCTGATCATTGCAATCAGTTCCCTTTTCTCCTCCTCACTCTCTCTCTACCCTCATGAAATTAATTAGCCAGTGAGTGTAGTTATGCTCCCTCCATTCTGACTCTGAATATTATAAAACAAGAATCTGGCATAGTAGTGTAAGTGTTCTCAGACACCCTATTGTAAGACTTTTATGCCCTTATCAGCTTATGCAAAGTTCTCTCAATTTGTCTTTTGTCAAATTTAACATGTTAGAAATTTCATATTGTGAATCATGAGACTGACAGAGATTTGAAATCAGTAAATTTTGTACACTGAGAACTTCTAAATCTTAGGTTCTTAAAAGTAACTTTTCGTCTTCACGCTGACATTTCTGAGACATAAACATTCTAATGCTTACACCTATATGGAGAGAGGGAGAAGAATTTATTGATTTATGATAATCATCCCTTCTCAGCCTCTATACATACATTTTATGATTTTAAACCTTGCTGAAAACCCTTGTTCTGTTCCTATGGCGACCTCCTTTTCTACATATAGCATCCATATGAGCACTATTGAATGTTGTGGAATTCCCATTCTTCGCAATGGGTATCTGTCACTTATTATGAGCTACACAAAGTCAAACACCTGTGCATACTCAATATAACACAAATAATCATCTTTTTGGTATTTTTCTGCTCTTATTCACCTGATATTAGCAATGGTATACCTTATTCCATAGTGTCTTCTGAATCCAGCATGAGTTTCTGAATTTTATTAAATAAGTATACTGAGAAAATAATATGAAGGGTTGGAATAATATATGAAAAACAATGTGACATGGGAATTTGAGGAAGACTCGTTAACATGTTGCAATATGCAGATGGCATAGACTCCGTTGGTGAAAGTTAAGAGGACTTGAAACACTGATGAAGATCAAACATCAAAGCCTTTAGTGTGCATTACTCCTCGACATAAAGGAAACAAAAATCCTCACAATTGGATTAATAAGCAATATCATGACAAAGGAAGAAAACACTGAAGTTGTGAAGGATTTTATTTTAAATAGAATCCACAATACATGCCCCTTGAGGTATTAGTCAAGAAATCATATAAGGGAGTCAAAATGGCATCCAGGTAGAATCACCCAGTCAGTGATTTTAGACCAGAAAATTGAGAAATAGGCATGAGAACCAAGCTCAAGGAAAAAGCAATGGGAATGGTGGTTCAGGAGGAACTTGGGAGGAGAAGGAGGTGAGGGGGAGGGAGTGTTATGCAAAAACCACCATAGGTAGGGGAACAACTATGGAATTAAAATCAACAACTAAGAGAATGTAGAGATTCTGGGGGTTTGTGGGCAACAGCAATTACTAACAGGCAGATGAAGGGTGTGCATGATGGATGGTGAGTCAGGAAAAACGTAAAAGGAAACAGAGGAAAGATCTCAGAAGTAAAGGTATGGATAAAGGCATAAACATAGGTGTATGCATTTATAAATATATTCATTCATACAAATAACGGTGTTGGTCTATGTACATATATTTATATGGCAATGCACTGATGTAGAGGACGGACTTTGGACCTCTGTTCAAACCTTGCTTCAATGAGAAAATCCTTTGTTCTAACAACCTGGCATTCTGTAATGCTTACCCTCCAGGCAAGGTCACTGAAGACAAAATAGGTGTATAATCAAATGTGGTAAAGAAATAAAATGGTACCTAGCTATCAAAATACATAGTGTATGAGCTCTTAAAGGCTTAAAGTTAAGCAAGCTGCCATCCAGCAGAGGAACAACAAGCCCACATGGAAGAATCACAGCAGCTTGTGTGCTCATGAGGTATCAATGGGAACAGGTAACTGACATCAGACGACCCCCAAAAAACAAACAAAAACAAACAAAACCATATTGTTGAGAAGGAGGGGTCAGAGCAGAGACCCCCTAAGCCCATCTGTAGACAATAGGATATCCCCTCACAGAAGGGCACAGGGAAGAGATGAGTGAAATAGTGCACAGAATAGCACCAATGAAACAAAATATTTCTCTGGTTCCTTGAGGCTACCTCCCCCTCTCCCCACCACTATCATGATCTTATTCCTGCCTTTCACTGTAGGGTAGATGGCTAGATGGGAGCATGTACACACGTACAGGCAAGAGATAAGGATTCAGGAGACATTGAATCTAGGAACAGAAAAGGGAATAGCAATACCAGAAGGGCAGGGGGAAGGTAGGAAGAAGAAAGAGGAAACCAATCACAATGATTGACTCATAATCAACCAATCGACCCACCCCAGGGAGGAACAGCAGAAACCATAGGGGAAGGGAGAGAGCAGTCAGTGTAATATATGACAATAATAATGACTTATAATTTTTCAATGGGTCACGAGGGTAGGACAGGGGGAAGGGAAAAGGGAAACTTATGCCAAGGGCTCAAAAAGAAAATAAATGTTTAGAAAATAATGATGGAAACATATATACAAACATACTTGATATAATTGATGTATAGTTTATTATAAGAGCTATAAGAGCCCTCAATTAAAATTATTTAATTTTAATTTTAAAATAAAATTTTAAATTTTATTTTTATTTAAATTTTTATTTAAATTTTAAAATTTAAATTTTATTTAATTTAATAGAATCAAATGAATTGATTTGCATTGGGAAAATCTGCCCACAAAACTCCTTAACTGTGTTAAAGAACAAAATACTTTATAACCTTCTGATGTGCCTGATGGAAGTCATGATATTTCTGACCACTTCATATGCACGTGAGACCTGGGCAATGCATAGGGAAAACTGAAGCAAAATGAATGCCTTGGAATTATGCTTTTAGTAAGGGATATGGAATAACCATTAGGCTGCCAAAAGAAACAGATCCCTTTTGGGAAAATTATGATCTGAATGCTTCTTAGAAGTGAAGACGGCCAGACTTTATCTGGCGTACTTTAGACGCGTCACCAAGAGGGACCAGTTCCTGAAGAACAGCATCATTTCTGATAAAGTAGAGGGTCTGTGGGGAAAAGGCAGACCCTCCATGAGAAGAATTGATATAATGGCTGCAACAATGGCCTCATATAGAGCCATAATTGTAAGAATGATGAATTTAGGCTGTCTGGTAGAAACAGTCTCAATGGCACATAACAATAAAAGCTATCCCAGAGTGAAAAAAAAGCCCTCTACATAATTTTAAAACAATCTCCACTCATTAGCACAGATAAAAGCATGAAAGCTAGATGACGCGTATTCGCCAATACATGCCAGCTCTTCAAATTTTTGACATCATTGTCACCATTTCTATGATAGCTCTTTCCCCAGCAAAGCAACATAATTGTCTTCAGGTGTCCCCCTGCTACTGTTTTTCTAGCTGACTCAGACAGGGATCATCTGATCACTTTGCATTTTTAATAATCTAAGAGCTTTTGACCTTTAAATATCACATCCTACGTTGGCCTTATATTCAGGTTATGGTAACTTCCTCTTCCTAGGTTTTCCAATACATGGCACTATTAGAGGAGTCGCCAGCTGGAATACATGGTTAAAAGGTCTATTCACCAAATGGGGGCCAGCTGGAGCCAACATACAGGCTCACTTTCACTGCCAGCTCAAGGCTGATTCACAATGACCCTGTAGGACAGGGTAGAATTTCCCCCAGTGGGTTTCTGAAGCTGTAACTCTTTACCAGATTAGAAAGCTCCAGCTTTCTCCCTCCAAGGGGCTGGAAGCTTTGAACAGCTGACCTGTTGGATTCTACAGTGTGCTACAAGAGGCAGTTCAGCATAATGGCCTTTTGACCATTTGGAGGTCATCTTGGGTGACTCTTCATGTTTTTGCCTGTTTTATTGAGTTATTTATATTTTTTTCTCATTGAAGCAGTTTTCTAGAGATTTTAGATAGTGTGATGTTGTCCAAAGTTCGCACTCTATGGGTTCTCTTTTCACTTTTTGATGCACATACATGTCTTCTTTTTAGTAGGTTCCAATAATCTACTTTATGATTTACTTGTTTGTGTTTCTTATGTTATATTTGATAGGATGTCTATGCCTTACAATTAAGCTTGGCCCCATTTTCTCATTGATGATCTTTATAGCTCTGGTATTTACATTTACAACTTTGGTCCATTTTGAGTTCTTTTTTTACATGAGGTGAAATATGGATCATGTTTCATTCTTCCGCAGATGGCCAACACATAGGAAGACATGCTTATTTATGATCACTGGCCATCCAGGAGATACCAATCAAAGCAACAATGAGCTATCACTGTACATTGACAGTGGCGGCCAAGTTTAAAAAAACAACAACAAACAGAAACTAACAAATGGTAGAGAAGCTATGGAGAAATTGGAATCTTCATGCACTGTAGAGCACTACCTCAAACAACTGAGAAAAGAAATTCTACGGGATTCAGTAGTCCCTCTGCAGAGTATGTGTCCTAAAGAAGTAAGAATCGTGACACAAATATATATGTATATATCTGTATCTATTATAAATTTATATTCATCAAAGCAATGTTTGCATTAACAGAGTGGTTATCAGTTGGACTAAGATCTGTATGGTTGACACTTTGGAACCACCAGTAGCTCTGTGGGAGAAAGACTGGACTTTCCACTCCCATAAATAGTTATAATCCTGGAAAACCACTTATAGTGGATCCCTATAAGATAGCTTTGTCTGGATGGGAGCAAGTTTTTTGTTTTGTTCTTTAATACCCAGCAGTAGAAAAATGTATAAAGAAACTTTGTACATAATAAAATACTATGTATTGTGTGGCAGTCACCTAATCTAATGTCAATTTGAGGATTAAGAGTGTGGGGGTGAAGTCTAACCTGTCGATCTGAGCTAGCCAATGAGATCTCTAGTGGGCATCACCTTCTCCTGAGAATTCTGGGAAGTCTAGTACTTCCTTCTTGGGGGCAGGAGACACTAGCTCCCTCAGTTCACTCCCTTGGAGTTGCTCTGTTGACAAGACACAAGGCTGACTTCCCATGAGACATCCCAGAGGAGAAGCCCAATGCACCTACCCAGATGGAACAGACCTCTGAAGTTGGAAAAGCCATGTAGAGACCCCTACTGGAGCTGGAATGCTTATACCACTACTAGATCTGAAGACTTTGTACCCACTGGCTTGTGATCATCCTGCATTCAGCATCATTGCATGTGTTTCATGAGTCTGAAGAGGACTTCATAGAATGGTATCGGACAAAAATGACTAATATCAGACTTGTGACCTTGGACTGGACTGGGTTGGGATGTTTTCTTGATGTACAATTATCTTTTGTATAGAACTCTCTTATATACATAATACATGTTTATGGATCCATTTCTCTAATCTACCCAGACTGACACACATTGCTAAGAAGCTGGAAGCACTTCAAGGCATGCATGGATCTGGAGAACATTATGCTGACAAAAACTGAGACATATAAATGGATAAATATAATATAAAGCCACTGTGATAATGGAAACAAACAAATAAGGTAAAGACTTTTATACCAAATGGCACAGACTTTGAAGATTGGCAGGGGAGGGCAATGAAGGAAAACTAAGGCAAGGGACTAAGCAAGGTGGGAGACCTTTTTTTCCTGTCAAGACCCATTTGGATATATTTTTTTTGGGGGGGGGGGGCATCACTGCTCTCCGGTGGTCAGAGTAGGAGGCCCAGCCCCACTGCTGGAATTGAACCTCCGTCCCAGTGGGCCGCAGTCCCGCGCACAACCACTACGCCACCGGGGCTCAAGCCCTGACCCATTTGGATATTTTTAACATCATTTGTGGGTCAAACTGGTCAATCAGGTAATGAACTTACCTTTAATGCAATTTCTAGAAGTGCTTCTTTTTTGGTGAGGCAGGTGATGTTAGCTGGTATTGATAATTTTGAAAGCCAGACATTCTCCATGCATGGGCTAGACAGTTGATGAGTGTTAACTTGGGTGAAAGGAAAGATCATAGGCTTCCAGTGCGGGGAGAGAAAGAAAAGAGTTGGCGAAGAATAAATAATTGGGGATTTGAATTGTCTAAATGGTGAAATACACATTTGATGATCTGAAATGCAAACCCTCACCTAAAGGACAATTTAAAAACATTGTTCTAAAAAAGAAAGAAAAATGGTTTCCAAAAGGACACAGTCTTAAAAACTTTATGGAACACAGTTTTACTCTGCACACATGCCAGGAGTCAGATTCAATTTAATGGCAATGCAGTTAGCTGTGGTGGTGGTTTGCTGACTGTGGTATACTTGTGTGTTTAAATGGGACATTGTTCTGATGTTTTTCTAAATTATTTGCTTTGTGAAAACAAGACCAATGCAATGGATTAATTCTGTTTTTAGCAAGGGCATACATTATATACACAGAAGTAGGTGTTTGCCTAAACCTTCAAAAGGCTGATGTTTCTCTTGCATAATTTGGGATTAAACCCTAAATACAAAAACAAAACAAAACACCAACACCAACCCAACAGCTCTATTTTTACCCCAATTAACTGTTGATGAGTTTGCCTACCTATTAATATTTTAAAGACTGTTTCAGAGTAATTTTAGAAACACACATATTTAAATATAGAATATCCACCCTTGTATTAGATTTGTCATGTTTCCCAACCATTTCCTCTTTGGTGGGCTGTGGTGGCTGTCAACTTCAGGAACTTCCCTGAAAGCATGATCAAAGGCAGGTGGGTTGAAAAAATCAATCAGACTGTTGATCCCTAGTACCAAGCTTTTTGTCACCCTTGCTAGGCCTCCAGGCCTCACCAGGGGAAAATTATTAGTAGACATCCTCTTCCTGGGTTATGTAAGGCACAAATCTTCCTTACAGCTTTTCTATTTTCAAGGTTCTAGCACAAAGTGAGAGTAACATCTGGCAGGAGCAATTGGAATAAATCTTGAACTTTTTCTCAGAATAGATTTAAATTATATTTGTGTACTACTGGTAATGCTAGTGTTCATTTTAATATGTAAACCTCTCACTTCCTTTGTAACATTTTCTCCGTATTTATTTAATTATAACTGGGTGTTTTGAGCTGCCCATGGGGAAAGACTTGTGTCATGTTTTAACATGCGTCTAACCCCAAATTCTAAATACACAACTACTATATTTAAAAAGGGAGGGAGTTTTGTGGATCCTAAATAGATGCCACAGCAGCACCCACAGATTATAAAGTATGTACGTGTTTTTTTTTCACTCCAAATTGTAAATAATGAAAGTCATCTGATTTTCGGAGTGTTCTGCTATCTAATGTTCTAGGTCAAGACAAGTGCTGAATCCACAGTGAACCCAGCCACTGCTAAAGCCCCTTAATTAATCTCTCCTCAGGGGCTAGTCCTACTTTAGACCAGAGTATGTGAGTCTTCTCAACATGTGACTGGGGCACAGGTTTGTCTTAACTCTCAGGCTTTGTTTTGGAAACCATTCCCTCATCATTGTTGCCCTTAGCAATGTCTACCTCTCTTGAACTCTGTTCCACATTAGACAATAAGTCAAGCATTACTCAGCATCATTTCTCATGCTGTTCTCTCAAAGGATTACTGCATTCATGTTAATGGAGTTTGCATGCAGTGGCTTGGTTCTCCAAAGAGATGGTAACTTCTCAAACACCCTAACTTTGAATATTTCCCATAGTATTTATCACAGG
The DNA here is from genome assembly GCA_004026705.1 of Nesogale talazaci. Lineage (NCBI taxonomy): Eukaryota > Metazoa > Chordata > Mammalia > Afrosoricida > Tenrecidae > Nesogale > Nesogale talazaci. The sequence continues at coordinate 92,348 of PVJH01006468.1, forward strand.
CTTTTTATTAATAATTGCCAATATTATTCTTTCTAGCATTAGGTAGAGGGTTGGAGAAATGAAGCAAACCTTTCAGAAATGGATTGACATGGTGGCCATAACAATGGGCTCAAACTTGTGGGAATGGTCCTCACCAGGGAACAATTATTAGTAGAAAATCCCAGGTGGGTCATGTTTTCATCTTTTATGTAGGAGTTAGGGTCGTTTCGACTCTGTTATTAGTTAATAACAGCCACAGTAGCAGAAGCACAACTTACATCAGGTTAACTGTATATTAAATTGTATTATTATTTCATAAAGTGATTTCGTAAGCAGGCATACTTGATTTAAAAAAAAAAAAGCACAGTTTTTCTTTAGGGAGACATCTGATATCCCTGAGGATAAAAATATGGGGTTGTATGATCTTCAGACAATGTTTTTCCTGGTTTTTCTACATTTCTTTGGAACACCACTTCCTGATGTATTAGGGCAGCAGAAGTAAAGAGTACTTGCTTTCATAAGACACTTTGTCGGTGCCAGCCGACAAGTCGCACAGTCCTGAAAGGGGGAGTGAAGACTAGGAAAAAAAGAAGAGAAGGAAGACATTGGGAGGGCAACAGTGAATACTGAAGCCCTGAGTTTATTTTACCCCTTGCTTTTAACAATCCAGAAACAACTCAGGGCCATGTTATCTCACAAGTAAGCAGGTGTGCACACCAACAACTTCTATGTTCTGCCAAGGTAAACATCCTTGAAAACACTCTGATTTCTCAGGACTGAGGAAAAAAATCTCTATTCTTTATTGCATCTACAATGTTAAACCACAAGGTCAAGCAACAGATACTGGTACTTAAGTCACAAAGGTTTTATTTCAAAACTGAGCTTTAGTGGCCTACATCATCTCCCCCTTTTTTATTTATACAAGACGTTCGCACCCAGAACCCCAGCAGATGATTGTGCCTGTCTTAGGTTGTCGAGTCCCAAAACCACTCTTACCCGTCATCAGCCACAGTCTTCCAGGTGACTATGACCTGTCTTAGGTTGAGAGACTCGGACTCAATCTTACCCGTCTTTGACTATCCAATCTCTGCATTACACCCCCACAGGGGAAAGGGGGGAAATACATAAATGCACTTCATGCAATTTAGTACCTAAGGCCCACAACTCAGACATGACTTTGCGCAGTGTCATAGGAAGTATGCATAAGATCAATAATATAAATACTGCTGTGGTAACTAAAGACATAAGCATGTGAGGTCTACCTCCAAAATTTTCCAAAGAAGGGAAGGCATCTTGAAAATGTTGGAGTCATTTCTCAGCAGCTTCATCGGCATCAAAATCATTGCTTGTCTTTCCTGATGGAGTTGTACTGTCTAAAGACTCGTTAGCATTATGACAAATAGCTTGAAGATGCTTCTTTACCATATCCCAACTATGTAGGCTGTCGTTTTTCTGAGTAGGTGTAACACACATCCAAAAATATTCAGCATGACACTGTAAATGAGATTTGACTTTAAGTCCCTGTATCTCATTCCCTAAATATAAAACCATGTCATAAAGAGCATTTATCTTTTGTTCCAACTTTCTGTCTATGTCTTCTTGAGTACCCATCCCTTTAGTCACATTGTTAGCTAATTCATTTACAAAATGAGCAGTTTGTATACTTTGTGAAAGTGTTATAGCTGCAATAGTAGCAGTGGCAATTATATTAATTACAGCTAAAATTCCCGCTATAAGCAATCCCACAAAACACTTAGGTTTAATGAATGCTTTTTCAATCTCTTCTAATACCTGTCATCCTCTTTCTGAATACCAAGGTCCAGTAATATTCACAGGCAACATAACAAAAGAAGGCTGACACAAAACAGCAATAGCAATACCTTCACAGGTCAAGGCAATGCAATTAGATAAATCACAATTATCACATAACAAGTTAAACTTGTTGCTATCATGATCTATAGCAATATTTCCTGTCAAAAGTACATAAGGCGATGATATGCAGGCAGTAACATTTCCCTTTAGTCCAGGGGAAGGGCCTGCAAGCTTCACTTCCCCGAAAGCCGCTCCTATTTTCCACCATTGAATTTGTGGAAAACCAGAGTCTGTCCTGCAGACAGCACTTTTCCCATTCGGCAGTATTTTGCTGAGAATCGTCTTGGTTGTTGGACCAATCGATGATATGTCTCTTTTCTGCAGTGTTATACCGGATAGGTTTGTTCGCGAGACACGATCTCCACTGTATAGTTTTATTGTTCCTTTGAGTCTCTAGTCCACAAGGAGAAAAAGACTGTGGAGCGGGTATGTCACACTGGGCCCCTCACTTTAAGTGCAGTAGTGAGGTGGGTAGACAAATAGGTCAACCAGTAATTGACTGTAAGCAATCGTTGTGAGATCTCACTACCTTCAGACCAGTCATTCTGGCAATCAGTGCACTCCATCTTCATCCTGTGGAAAAATACAAACATGCCCTCGCCATGTTAGCACCAGGTCGAGAACAGGGATATAACTCCTCCTTTTTCATTTTTAAAATCTGAGATTTTAATGACCCATCAGCTCTTTCCACAATACCTTGTCTTTGAGGATTGTAAGGAATGCGTATTTTATGTAAAATATTAAACCGCACAAAAATTGCTAAGAGCCTTACTGATATATCCAGTTTCATTGTCTGTCTTTTTATTTTTTTTGGGGGGGGGGCATCACTGCCTCTGGTGGTTGTGGGAGCTACCCAGTGCTGCTCCTGAGAGCCGCCACTGGATTTGAGTCACCAAGCCACTTACGCCATCGGGGCTCAGCCCTCCATTGTCTGTCTTAATGATATTAGGGATGCCCATAATGGAGAAATCTTTTAAAGAATGAGATATAACATGCTTTGTAGCTTCTCCTGTTTGTGCTGTAGCTAAAATAAATCCAGAAAATGTATCAATACTACATGTATCAATACTATCGCAATTTTCCAAATTCAGGAATATGAGTCACATCCATTTGCCACAATTGATTTGGTATAGGCTGCGGGGATGGACTCCCACGTGAGGAACAAAAATCTGCTCAGGACAGATTGAACATTGTTTTACAATCTGCCAAGTGGCTTTTCTTGTCATCTTTTCCCATTCTTTTGCAGCAAACAGAAAGTGTAAAAGCTGGTGGACATCATCCCAGGTGGGCTGGTGGGTGTGGAACATTATACACAAATTATTATTTTGATGTTCTTCACATGTCTCAGACTGTAATCTTTCTTACTATGAACACTTTCACTTTTTCTTTCTCTCACGCCTCACACTGTACTATGAACACATTCACGTTTTCCTTCAAACAACTTAAATTTTCATATTTCTTTTACATTCTGGAACAGCCAGACATTCTTACTCTGCCCTTACTCTGACCTTCTGGACTTAAACATTCACTGAAATGAAAATTGTATTAACTAAGTGTTAGCAAAGGGTTAAAGATTCTGTTGGGAGTCATTACTGCTGCATTGCATCAAGGTTACTGTGACCACTCATAGAGCTTTAAAAAAATCAGAGAAGTTAGTTAAGAGGATTTAAGCGGGGTTGAGAAAGACTGTCCCATAACAGCTCTCGATCTGTAAATATAAAATTCAAATGATTATGGGAACTGGGAGGAAATGGAAACGAACGACACAAAAACAAACAAACAAAAACAACAGTACACAATTAACACTGGACCCAAACATACAAGACAAATAAATAACCACGTGCCCCCAAAGGGGACATACTGGAGGGCCAAGTGACGTCTCACTGACGCTCGGGGAGTACTCAAATGTTGTGCCCAACTGAGCGCTATCTCCCCAATCGAGTTCATGCGCGCACCAACCAAGGTGGAACTCCAAAAATGCTACACTGTGCCGGGCAAGAACAACTCAGTGACTTATGAATTAAAGAGCAAGTTTATTAAAGAGAAAGATAAAGAAAAACGTAGGAAAAAGAAGAAAGACCAGCACAGGTTGACAGAGAGCAAGTCCTCTGCAGGGGCCATCCCCAGAGAGAGGCGGGAGGCACCAAAAATACCCAAGTTCTCATTATGGTCATGTGCTGCCTCATCCTCCAGCTGTCCTGCATCGCCGGGGTCGGGGGGCTCCTCATTCTCTTTCTCAAAACTTACAGCTTATCCTTCAATGGCGCCAGCGGTGACGCAGAAGGAATTGTACTTTCATTTTTGTCTAACGGTTTAAATAGTTCACTTTCTCTTCAGAGTCCAAAGTATCTCTAAATAAATTCCATAAACTAAATACATCTACAGGGACCTTATTAGTTCCATTTCTTGCATAATAATCTTTTAATCGTTCCCCTACTTTTAACCATGTTTCCATATTTACAGCCCCATCTACAGGAAACCAAGGACACACTTTAACTACAAAATTTTAAATTTCTTCTAATCTTTTTCCCTCTAGCCTTTAACATATCTTGAAGCATATATACAAAAATCCATTTGCTATTTACATGACCCATATCTCTCCCAATGTTTACTCACTGCATCGCCAATCTTTTTGTGTGCACTTCTTACCATCTGCGGTGTCCTTCACTTGATCCACCATGTGCAGGTTCCTGTCATGGGAGCCATTCTGTCAGTGCCAGCCGACAAGTCAAGAAGGCCTGAAGGGGAAGTGAGGATTAGGAAAAGAAAGAAGCAGCAAAGAAAGACATTGGGAGGGCAACAGTGAATACTGAAACCCCAAGTTTATTTTACTCCTTGCTTTTAACAATCCAGAAACAACTCAGGGCCATGTTATCTCACAAGTAAGCAGGTGTGCACACCAACAACTTCTATGTTCTGCCAAGGTAAACATCCTTGAAAACTTTCTGACTTCTCAGGACTGAGAAAAAGTCACTATCCTTTATTGCGTCTGCAATGTTAAACCACAAGTTCAAGCAACAGATACTGGCATTTAGCTCATAAAGTCTTTATTTCAAAACCCTGCTTTAATGGCCTACAACAACACTTCCACTCTCAGTGGAACTTCACAGAAACACCAGGATTTTATGGTTTGGGACGCTCCTATTTATTTTAAGTAATTGTTTGCGATGTGTTCCGTAGTGCAGTCTTGAAAAGTAGGCCTTCTTTTAAGATACGTCTTGACCCCTGTCCCAGTAATTGATATAGAATCACAACAAATGCCCTCTTTCCAGCCCTCCACAATCTGTTTTGAATTACCTTAAAAAAAAGTAGCTGGATGAGAAATTTCATAGTATTTGAACACCCCATACACTCAGTTTGGGGTTAGATGTTCTGTGCTGTAAAACTCCAAAACACTCTATGAACAACCATGCCAGGATGACAAGATTTACAGGTATATAAAATCTACAGGGATGAAATGTGGGTAACAACCTATGAAAAATATAATGAGATGCATGGTGAGTAAAATGAAAGCGGCATGATGTAGTACTATATAATTTGTCTCCAAATTTCTCAAAAGAATTATGCAATGAATAATAGAGCCAACATTTATCTGCAGGTACTATGTGCCAAGCACTGGATGATTGCCTTTGCACACATTATTTATTTAATATCTCACAGTATCCTCTTATGTAAAACTGTTTTCAGATTCAAAGTTATAAATCAGAAACATTTTTAAAAAACCAAATGCACTGCCATCGAGTCAATATAGACTCCTAGTGACATACAGGGCAGGGCAGAAGTTCCCCGATGACTTTCTGAGGCTAAGTGTTTAGGACTTTCAGGTCTTTCATGGAGTGCACTGTTGGTTTCAAACTGCTTCCTGGCTGATTACAGTCCAATTCATAATTACTATGGCCACCAGCTTCTGAAATATTTGTTTAACAACACTCAGCTATTAGGGAGCAGTGCTCCAGTGTGGACCCACTTCTGGCTCTGACCCAAATCTCAAACGCACTCTCAGTTTATGCCCTTTGTTCTTTAAACAATAGGTCAACTAGGTTTATGAGAATAATTTGGTGGGGCACAATTAAAATTTATAAAAATATTTATGTAATGAGGCAGAGTCCATCCCACATAATATTGTGCTGTGAGACTTCTAATTTTCTTTGAACATATGTGGGAGGACATATGTAACTGGATTGGGTCAGGATGTGCAATGTGATGCTAACTACGGTTTGGCGGCAAACAATTTGAAAAGCACCAAGACAGTTTAAAAAGAAAACTTTCTATAGAACTCATTGCCAGTCCTAGGAAGAACATAGACATGGGGATTTATTTTTCAAGAAAAGAGATGAAGAGGCACAAGAGCAGAAGGAAGGATGGGGCTGTTCCTTGCAATGAACATAAAAAAGCACATAGAACTGAGAATTCGGTTTAATTCTACTGAAAGGTAACAAGATGAAGGGTGTCCTAATAAATTGTTTGGTGAATCTAATGATATTAAAACCGTTTTTCGTTCCTCCCAACTTTCAGTCTACATTGTTGCATAGCGAGAGAGAGGGAAGGCAAAAGAGACCAGGCATCATAGAGTACAGAGGTAGAACAGGTGTTACATGCCTGTGCTCTCTTGATCTTTTTTTAGACGATATTTAGAAAATGTTTTTATACCACGTCACCATTCCTGCCTGCTTTTTACGAGACCATTTATTTCCTTTGGGAGCAAACATTTCCTTTCTGAAGGAGGTGTCTTTGGAATGTGAGTGGTCTTTGCAAGTTATCCAGTAAGCTCTGTTGGATTAGTCTTTATCACGTGAGAATTTTCTCCATTAGCTGGTTTGATTTAACAACTAGATACTGGACGCTGCAATACAAATGATTTTTGCATGAGGTATTTTGGGGTACTATTTATCCAGTGAGAGAAAGATGAAGCTGTCTGCTCCCAGAAAGATTTCTCTCTGCCCTCACGTCCATTCAAAGTCATAGCAATCCTCTAGGAAAAAGTAGAACCACCCCTGCAGGTTTTTGAGACTAACTCTTCATGGAAATATAAAGCCTCATATGTCTTCTGCACCTAGGCTGGTGGTTTCAAACTGCTGACCTTGAAGTTAGTGGACAAAGGTATAATCACTGCACGACCAGGACTTCTCTATAAACTCAATATTAGAAACCCAAAGTTAACTCTTTGTTAGTCTGGGTAGACTAGAGAAACAAATCCATAGGCACTCATATGTGTATGAAAGTGTTTTATATAAAGGGTAATTGTACATTAAGAAAGCATTCCAACCCAATCCAGTCCAAGACCATAAGTCTGATATTAGCCCATATGCTCCATAACCAATCTATAAAGCCATCTTTAGGCTCATGAAATGCATGCAAGGATACCGAATTCAGGAAGACACAGGCCAGTGTGTAGAAAGTCTTGGGATCTAGTGGCATTGTAAGCATCTCAGTACTGGCTAGGGTCTCCACGTGGCTTTTCCAGTTCTAGGGCAAGAGGTCTACCAGTGTGGTGCAATGTGTCTTGTAAGTAGAGCAGAGAGGGAGGTTGTACCTTCCACCTCCAAGAAGGAATAATGAATTTCCCAGAATTCTCAGAAGCCCATGCCCAGACAGAGGCATCATTGGCTATGGTGTGATTGATGGAATAGACCCACCCCTACATTCTTAATCCACTCTTGTCCCAAATTGACACCAGATCACGTAACTACCACAGCTCCATTCTACCAGGTTGCATGAGTTGCAATTGACTGGGTAGCAGTGAGTTTGAGGGGTGTTTGGTTCACTCCTTTAGAGGGAAAACTAAATGCAAATAGAAGCTCAAAAATGTCAAATTGTACCGTTTTTACAAGGACTGACACTGACTACAGAATTACACTCAAATCACTTACAAATGAGGTGAGATGGGAATAAAATTAGAATTTTTTTCAAAAGAACTTGTAGTTTTCTCATAATACTTGCTCAACCTTCTCTGTTCTTGCCTAGTAAGCAGACCAGACATTTACTTAAAAAGAAAGAAAAAAAGAAGGTGCCATTGAATGTGTATATTCTGGCTCAGGGGGACCCCATGTATATCAGAAGAACCAGCTCCCCATTTTTCCCCTCCCCCATGAACCCTCAATAATTTACAAATTGTTATTACCTTTTCATATTGTACACTGTTCAATGTGTCTCTTCACCCAGCCCCCTGTTGTCCGCACCCCAGAGGGGAGGTCATACGTAGATCCCTGAAATTAGTTTCCCCTTTCTGCTCCACCATCCCTCCACCCTCCCTGTATAACCACTCCCACCACTAGTCCTGAGGGATCATCTATCCTAAATTCCCCATGTTTCTGACTCCAGTGCACATCCCCTGGTCTAGCTGAATTTGTCTGGCCTAATTGGGATCATGATAGTGTGTGGAAGGAAGCATTTGAGAACTAGAGGAAAGTTACACATTTCATTGTTACTACATGGTACCTTGACTGAAACATCTCCTTGCTGCATGGAGTGCCAAAGATATACTTTGGGGCCAAGGTGTGGCAACCCATCCGACTCAACCCGGGGACACTCCTGAAGGTCAACAAACAGATCTTAAACTATTTACAGGTTTTTATATTGCTATTTTTATATTTTTACACATATATATAGGACATTGGGGGGGTTGCTCATGTTATCATTGTTCTATTTTCTTTGGTTGCTTCATTTCAGGATGCCTTTTTTGTACATAATGTTTTCTCTGCAGGTCTATCTAGAGAAAATAGGCTGGATGAACAGTCTGGATGATGATAATTTAAAAATGGGTTGAGTAACATTATCTAGATCCAGGTGGTTGGGAGATCAAGAATCTGACAAGAAGATACTGGTAAGGGGGAAGTTATAATTTAAAATTCAGATTTACTGTGTGTTTTTAAAAATCAGAAGAGGCAGAAAAAAAGGAGTTAGTAAATCAGTTCACCCTGAAAACAATGTTTTGGTGTATATGGCAAGAAAGACATGTGGTTGGCTATGTAGAAAGAAATGGGATAAGGGAATTAAATATATATTAATATGAACATAAGAAGCAAGTAAGGATTAAAATTATACCAGATTGATTTTAACTTCTTCTGAACTTCCATGGCATCATCCAGAAAGATGACCAGCAGCATCTCCCAATTCTTTGAGATATACAATGTATGTTCTCCTAATTTATTGTAAATGCAGCAAAACATGACTGTAATGGTTTCTCTAGTACCCATCCAGTTAAATATTTCACTAAGTCCATATTATTTAGAAATACTGAACCCACCACGATTGAGTGTGTTTCTTTTACAGCAGCACTTAAGGAGATCGGGCACCATATAACTTTCCTGCTGAATTGTCTATAGAGAATGA